>CATIWM010559479.1:0-35144 GCA_949671775.1 Mallotus repandus
GATTATAAGTATTAAAGTAGGGATTCCCTTGATTTCTCTGGAAATTATTGAATGCATTTAATTGCTCAATAGAGGAATCCTGAGAAAAACCTCCCTGACATTTAAAAGATGCATGTCCTCCTCCACAATACTCACAGGAATACACAGTTATGGGATTGGAGATCTTTGTAGTCGCCTCCAGTTTCTTGGCAAGCATATCAATCTTGGCATTAAGGAGGTTCCAACTGTCCACCTTATGCAGTCCTACGACTTTCTTTGGTACACTTTGTTTGCCATGCCACTGATAGTTATTAGACGCCATGGTTTCCAGCAAGTTGTAGGCGTCCTCGGGTGTTTTGCTCATGCCTTGAGCCGTAGCATCAATGGTAATCCTCATTGGTTCAGTGAGCCCTTGATAAAAGGTTGGGATAAGTAACCACTGTGGAAACCCATGATGAGGACACTATCTCTACAAGTCCTTGTATCTCTCCCAAGCCTCATAAAGAGATTCACCACTGTGTTGGGTGAAGCTGGTAATCTCTTGTCTAAATTTTACCGTCTTGCCGAGTGGGAAATACTTGCTAAAAAATGCCTTGGACAATATAGCCCAAGTAGTGATTGACTATGGTGCAAGAGAACTCAACCACAATTTAGCTTTATTTCTCAAAGAGAAAGGAAATAATATGAGTTTGATTGCATCCGAACCAACCCCATTCATCTTGAAGGTATCACAAATTTCTAAGAATTAAGCTAGATGGGCATTTGGATCTTCACTTGGGAGACCCCCGAACTGAAATTGTGAAACCATCTAGATAATCGCCAGTTTGATCTCGAAGTTATTAGCGTCCACTGTTGGTCTCACAATGATACTCAAATTATCACCTGGATTAGGCATTGTGTTCTCTTGAAGAGCACGATTCCTAATTTGTTGTGCTATTTGGTCTTTGGCCATGATTTTCTTGTCTTTTTCAAGTTTTTCCTTCCGATTCTTTTTACAAGACTTTTCGATTTCAGGATTAAATTCTTCCAAATTAGCTCCCTAAGACCAAGTGTTCACACACTACAAAGTACCTGAAAATAAAGGGAAAGAAAATAAGTCCGAAGGAAATAAAAAACTACTAGTCCAAGAAAAGTAAAAATTGAATCAATATCAATATTGCCAGTCCCCGGCAACAGCGCCAAAAACTTGTTGCTCTCAAAACTCACAAGCACACGAGTCGCGATTGTAGCACATAAGATATCGTTCCCACGAAGACTGTATATTGACTACCAATTATTTTTACCTATAACTTAGCTAGCAGACTGAGTAAAAGAAGTTGAGCAATTATAAAATATAAATAACAACTAAATAAATTAAACTGAAATCAAATATTTAATGCTTAGAATGTAGGTTTAATTTCACTATTCCATTCTAGTCTGGAACACAATATCAAACGAATAATCTTCTGAATTTAGTTAAGGGTAATTGCTCTATATTACCTAAAGACTCTCTCAAGTTCAATTAAGCATGCAAGGATTAAAATCTAACCTACTCTCGTGATTAATAATCTAATCCTAGCTCATTAAGACTTTTAGCAATTAATTTGTCACCGTGATTAAACTGTCGTGACTCCCCGAAGAGCTCGCCTACTCTCGTAGTCGAGTGATCTAAGTTTTAAGTGTTCTTAAGCTAATAAATTCCCCTAACTCTTGTTGGTGAGTTTATATATAAACAAGTAATCAAATAGGCCTAGAATGATAACTAGACAATATTACAACACAAAGAATCAACTAAAATTCAAATCAAATAAAGTGCTTATGTTCAATTCATATAATGGAATAACTACTCCTAACCAAGATTCTAAAAGAAAATTAGCAGCGCATGGCCATGGAGAAATCCATGAACAAAATATAAAGAAAAATAGAAAGATGAAAAAAAATAAAGTTGTTTAACAATTGTTAATCTTCCTTTAGTTGTCTCCTGTGTATCTTGCCTCCTCGTCTCTCCCTCAAAAAGTGTTTTAATTTCCTTTATATAAAACAGGAGGATTCCTAATCCTCACACAACTTGGAATTGGCAAAGATAATCTGTGACAAAGCTAGGTGACGTCCAAAATGTGATTGGCTCTGGATGGCTCAAATATGGCTTGCAATTGGCTTAAACATGGCTTTACATAGAATTTGGAAGCTTTGACAATTTAACTCTCCATTCCTCATTTGCTCTTTAATTTTTCGGGTCCACCTGCACTCAAAAGATAAACATTAATTAAAAACTAAACAAATCTTCCTAAATAGACAAATAATAATAAAAAATCCTAATCAAATACTAATTACTAAACAAACTCCTAATTAGATCCAAAAACTATTTAAATTAAATTATTTCCTATTTAAAATTGATTAAAATTCAACTCTAAGACACGTAAATAATACGCACATCAGTTTGTATTTAGATACCCCACACACATTGAGGACAATGTGTGAATCAAGTATTGGGGGGGGGGGGGAATCATTTTGCATATTTTGCATTTTTAGTATATTTTGTGTACATTTTAGGTATATCATGCATTTGCATTTGCATTTGTGTAATTTGACCCCAAAATTTTAAAATTTTGATGCTCGACACTTGAATTTTTGTACAATTATCTTTGTGATGAATTTGATATATGTTTAGTGGTTTCATTGAGCCTATATGTTTAATTTCCTTTTAATGGTTAGTTTATTTTTGTTAAGGTTGGTTGACATTTTGAGTTGACATTTTTTATCATTTAATCTACTTAATGCATGTTGTTGCTTGCTTGATCATGATCTTGAGTTACTGTTTTGGAATTTAGTGTATTGAATGAATTAAACCCCTCTTTAAGGTCGTTTTAAGTTGTATGCGAGAAGAATCATAAAAATACTCTTTTCCATTTCTAAAAAAGAGAAAATAATAAAAAGTGCTTAGGAACTTGAATTCCCATATACTCTAATGCTCTTTTACAAGAGTATGAGTATATAAAGTACCCTCTCGAGGTGTTCACATTGAGTAGTTTGGGAAATACGGGGAACTACCGAAAGAGGAAAGAAAAAGTACAAAATGAAAATAAAATAAAAAGGTTAAGAGTTGATCCCCGTATGCCAAATTATAATAACCTTAAATTGGAGTCTTTTTCATTCATGTATGCTTGTCCTAAGATTTTAATTCATTTTTGTGTGATTATGAGTAGATAACATGCTCTTCATTTTGTAATTTTTATTCTCGACTTGATTTCTTAACCTAGTTTGAGATGTGTAAATAAGCTATTAGGAGGAGATTGACATGTATGCTTGACGAAATTTTGAATATACACTTTGTTCATTGCTTAGATAGTGAGTGTTTTTGAGTTTGATTGAGGATAAACAAAGATTCAAGTGTGGGGGTATTTATTGGTGTCAAATTATGCATAGTTTTAGGACCTTAATTTGCATACATTTATACATTTTACAAAGCATTTAGTATTGAAAAGCATTTAGAAATAGATACTTTTATGTTTTCTTTGTTTTTTTTTGTTAGGGAAAAAAAGTTTAGAGGTGATTTGATGAAGAAAGTGAAGAAAAGAATAGAGCAGAGCAGAGGAAGACACAGTTGCAATTGCGGGTGGATGCGCGATCGTGGTTATGCCCAACCCCAACCCCAAGTGATGTCGAGCCTTTCACGAGTGTAGTAGATGCTCGATCGCGGGTTCCTGCATAGTCGAGCTTCTGTCGCGAGTACGACCCTTTCATAAGAGCCCCTTTTGTCTCGAGCATGGCTTTGTGTGACATCGCGGACAGTGCATTTCCAGCAAAGAATATATTGATGTGTACATCTTTAGAGATAAAATCCAAATGAGGTAAAAAGGACATGTTCTAGAAGAGGCTAAAAAGGATAAAATGCACGAATTTCTTGGGGATTACACATATATTCTACACACTCACTCTCTCACACAGAAGGAGGAGGACACATACCAAGAGAAGAAGAGAAAGAAGAGAAAAAACCAAAAGAGAAAATCAAGCTGAAGGAGAAGAGACACATTTGAAGATTCAAGCTTCTTTGGATAACAATATTCTATCTCTTTCTTATTCTAATCTCTTGAGTGTATTTTGAATATTGAATGATGGATCTAATAGCCATGAGTGGCTAAGTTCTTTAGTGTTGTTGGAATTTTGGAAACTCATTTGATTTAAGTTCATTTAATATATTGGTTCTTGTTTATAAATTGTATATTGTGTTCGTTGAGTTTTATTGTGTGATGTATTATGGCCAAATGCATCCTTAGATTGAATCTATGCATTGAGAAATAGTGGATTCAATAGACCCATAAATACTTGTTAGATCTATCAATAACTTGAGAAAGCTTGTGTAGATCTAATCCTCTTTAAGTTTGTTGAATTCCTTGCAAGTTAGATTTAATCTTATAGCATGTTGATAGTGAGAATTAATTTATATTATAAGATTTAATTGATGCTTGTTTGTGAGATTAATATTGCTCGAGAGAGATTGTTAATCAGTTTATGAAAGCTTGAGGTGTGCAATAAAACTTGAACTAATATATTATTTGGCTTAATGATAATGTTGTGTGCCATTTCCCTAACAACATGCCTTTACCATTGATTCTTTTCTTGTTATTTTGATTTGCAATAGCCTTAATTATATTCTTTAGTTAGCTTGTTATTTTGTTTATTTACTTGTCTTAAGCAACCGTTTATTGATAGCTCTAAATAATTACAATTAAGATTAATAGGTGTTTAGTCCTTAATCCCTGTGGAAAATGATATTCTACTCAATACTATATTACTTGACGACCCATACACTTACGGTGAGCGTACAATCATCAAGAAGGATATAAGACACTTTACCCAGTAACAAATGTAACTTTAACTTCACCAAACAATACACGCTATAAAGTCTCAATCACACCTTAAAGCATATCATCTTTACAAACTCCAAGAACTCAAAATCACTCTTCTTCCCACAGACGACACCAATTTGATGGTTCTTAAAATATTTCTTTTTAGCTTATCCCTCCTCCAACTCCATATCATTAAAACAAAGTTGAAAAGGATAAAAAATAATGAGCTAATCCAACGCTCAAGTCAGAGTGGTGTTTTCCAAGATGAGGAACTAGTCTTTTTAGATTGTATAAGAACAACACAAATCTATATGTAATGTAGTAGAAGAATAATCAAGGAAGAAGAATGCTTTGATTTAGAGTTGTAGTTTTATGTTCAGAGAAAGAAGAGAAGAAAAAAGAAAAAGAGAGAAAAAAGAAGATGTGTAGGAGAGGAGATCATACCTCGTAAATGATGTTTCTCCCACCTTTTATACCTTAGGAGAGAGATATGGGGCTGTAAGATGGGCGGTAAGGTGCCTGTTCGTGGCAGGTAAAAGTGTACATCACAATAGTAAAAGTCTGCTGCACGTGGAGCATATAACCAGGAATGGGCATGCAAAATGTTAAAGTGCTTTCGGCTGCATTTAATACATTATAGGAGGGAAAATGCTAGTCTATCTTAACCAATATGGTTGTTTATGCCTTCTAAGTCATATACCGTATGAAAAGAGATTAATCTTAATTTATCTAGAAGGGTGATGACATATACAAGTATTATGAAGTCAATATGCCACATGTCAATATATAATAGGCCAAATTTTCTATATACCATTAAGGTGTTAAATAGTGGTTGGCTAAAGGATTCTCACACCACTGTGCATGTCAGTAGTGTCGGTATGGTATGTCTTAGGAATAGACTATGTCAGACCTAAGAGTGGGGCTCGTTAGACTTGGAAATGGGGCGTGTCAGACCCGGAATAGGACGTATCATGCTCGAAATTGGGCGTGTTTGGGAGCAAACTGCTTTCGGCTGCATTTAATGCGTGACAAAGGTACATTTCCAATTTGTTTTAGCCTGTATGGCGAGGTTCCCTTGAGGATTTTTTTATGAAGAATACGAGTTGTATGGTCACAATGGAACAGAAGGGAACTACCATAGTAGAATCATGGTGATGACATGTTAGCTTATTCAATAGCCAATGTGCCACGCATCAGCTCATGATAGGGCGAGTTTTTCATGTACCATCAATACTATTTGACTTCATCAGAACTAGTTATCATCTTAATTTTTTTTTCTAGTTTTTTTATAAGAAACAAAGATATTAATTTATATACATCCCAAAAACAAGTATAAATTATAAAACTCTAAATATTGAATTAAAAATTTAAAGCAAATTGCATTTATATCCTTGAAATTTGATCTAATTTATACCCATTCCTTCTTGTTTTAAAATCAAATTTTTACATCCATCAATTTTAATTTCGTTAACACTTTAACCTTTCTATTAAATTTTCTATTAGTATTTTAATGAATAAGACATTTTACTCCCTTTATTTTATAAAAACTAAATATTTTACCCCTATAATTTATAAAAATTAACACTTTAATCATTTTTATTTTAATAAAATAAAAATAGTGTTGTTCTTTTTTATTTTTTTAATTATTTCAAATTTAAAATCATAAATTTTACTAAAATTTCAACAATTACATATATCCTTATCAACATTTCAAAATTAAAAGATCAAAATATAAATTTGGTGAATTCATTATTTTTTATTAATTTTATTTTATAATTATCTTTTATGTTTGATTTCATTCATTTTACTTTCATTTAAAGTAATTTATTTTATATATTACTTTAATTTTAGATAATTCTAATTTTAAATCGAACAAAAAGTAATAAAATTAAGTAAAAAATGAATATAAAATAAATTTATGAATATTTATACATTAATTAAAATTACGATTTGACTTTTAAATTAGTGTACATGTTTTATAATACAATGAAATATATTGATGGAGGTATGTATATGTCATAAATTTAGTTAGCATTAAAATTTTAAATTTTAAATAATTAAAAAATTGAAAGACTAAATTATGTTATTTTATTAAAATTTAAAGATTAAAATGTTTTATTTTTTATAAAAATAGAGGGAGCTATATGTATTTTGGTATAAAAAAATTAATGAAAAAGTAAATGAAAAAATTTAAATATTGACAGAATTAAAATTGAGAAACATAAAAATTTAATTTTCAAAAAAAGTGAAAATAATATAAATTAGATCAAACTTGATAGAGTAAAATATAATTTGCTCAAAAATTTATAAACGACCGGTAGCGTTGCATATGCATTGAATAATGGGTGATACATTGATTGCTGAGCTCTACTGTTATGTACTTCAACAGTACTGTATAATTCTGTTCGAGTAGCAGATATTCAAAATATAAATCGATGTTTTATTCGAACCAACCATAAATACTCTTTACCCATATTCGTACTTATACTACAAGGGTAGAGGAAGCTGGTAAACGAGTCAAACTATTCGGAGTGTGATTAAAATTCAATTTCATAAATATTCATTGGAGTTTAGATATAAAAGTTGGTTTTAAATTCAAATTATGCAAAATTTAATTTCTAAATTTCTAAATAAATTCAAATAAAAATTTACAAATGAGTTTTTACAAATTAGTATATTATCAAACATAAAAGATAATTATATCTTAAAATAATATATTTTAATAAAGATAACTATTATTTATTATAATATACTATTCTTAAATAATATATAAGATATATAAAAACTATATTTAAAAAATAAATTATATTCTTAATAAAGTTTGAAAATGAAATTAGCCGGTTTAAAAATATTAGACAATATCTTAATAAAGTTTAAGAATGAAATTAGCCAACCTCCCTTGATCTATAGTTGGTAGTAACCAGCTTAAAAATATTAGACAATATCTTAATAAAGTTTAAGAATGAAATTAGTCAATCTCCCTTAATCTAATTGGTAGTAGGTTATGGCACCTTAGGAGGAGGGGAAGGAGAGTGAGCGGATTCGAACCTATTTCTTAAAGGGTGTTATGACCTATCACCACTAGATTAATTAGGGGAAACAATTTAATTTCATCCTTAAAGTTTATTAAGATATTGTCTAATATTTTTAAAACTTTTATTTTAAACTATATTACGTGTTTTATTTTTAACTATTTTTACTTTTTGTACATGTAATCTATTATAAATTTTAAATTAAAAAAAAAAGAAAAATGATAAGTTATTGAAATATAAAAAAAAATTAACTAAAACTATTACTTTTTCTTATCAACAACTATTACTTACATTAATTGATAGCATTATTCAAAAAAAAAAAAAAGCAATTGATAGAACATATGTAACTCTTTTAGACCATAGAAGCTAGCATTCTAATAAAATTTACCCCACAATTTACTACCCTAAACACACACATTATCCTTCACCTTTAACAACAAGCATTAGCCAAAGAGGTTTAAAAAAAAGAAAAAAGAAAAAGAAAAAGAGAAAAGAATCATTCCTGTCTCACTATAAGAGGCTATTTTTTAAATATTTTTGACACATGAGGTGAGATTATAATAAGAATAATAATAAATAAATAGACACAGTGCTGTTCTCTTAGCTCTGTGCCTCTTTAATTGGTAGCTCTTTCCTGTCCTGTGAAGTGAAAACTCTCTTTCACTCACTTTCACCCCATTCTTCCCCAATCTGGTATGTTTTGTTAAATTCCATCACCCAATCCCTTTCTTTCTTTATCATCTCCTTTCGCCTGCAACTGGGTCTTTTTTTTTGCCCTTCTCTTATGCTCTTTTGGATCTAGAACACAACAGAAAAGTAAAAAGAATGGTTCTTTGTATCAATATCTAACTAGGGTTCTTGTCTCAGATTGTTCTCTAAATTTGGCAAAAAATGCTGCCACTATCACTCAAAACCATTTGTCCTTCTTTTTCTTTTATTTAGCAACAATAATCAAAGCAACCCTTCTGTTTATATACTGGTTTATTCTTTGTTCCACCTCCCCAACACCCAAAAAGAAGGGGAAAAAAAAAACTAACTGAACGAAGAAGAAGATTCATTAGAAACTACAACTTTTCTTGTTTCTTCTTTTAGCAAAAAAAGAAAAGAAAAGAGATTTGTTACTGTTGCTATTATGGCTAGAGAAAAGATTCAGATCAAGAAGATTGATAACGCTACTGCGAGACAAGTTACCTTCTCTAAACGGAGAAGAGGGCTTTTCAAGAAAGCTGAAGAGCTTTCTGTTCTTTGTGATGCTGATGTCGCTCTTATCATTTTCTCTTCTACTGGCAAGCTCTTTGAGTACTGCAACTCCAGGTCTCTTTCTTTTTCTTGTATGTCTATCTGTTATTATCTTTTTATGCATTTATATTATTATCTTTCTATCACTTACAGTCTTGAAATGATAAAGAATCAATCCACTATATTAGTTGTAGCAGAACATACTGTGATTTCTTTTCTCCAGGAATTGTGTACTGAAGCATTTGATAATTTTTTTTTAAAAAAGTAGACTTTTGGGAGTGATTTATGTATTGGTATTGTTGAAGATTCTTTTTCTTTTAATCTGGATTCTCGTGTATTGATTGATAAGATATTATGATTTAGACTATTTGTTACTGTTTATAGGGGTTGTATTATCATTTCATTCCCTTTTTTTTTGGTTAATGTTAACAAATAACTAGGTTATCTTATTTACAACTGCTACACAAATGGGAATGTGTGATTCTTTCACGATATATTTGCTTTACTATACATAGCTAAGATGCATTTTTTCTTTAAAAAGTTCAGTTTTTGCATCTGAAATCTGATTCTTTTTGTGAACAAGTTGTCTCCAATTTTTTTTTTATCATTGTATTTTGTTCAGTTAAAAAAAAAAATCATTGTATTTTATATTTGTTGTGGTTAGGGGTGTTTACAAACTAAATTGTTAAATAGTGGTATTTAATTTTACACACCAATCTAGATGTTTACTCTACATATTTTAGTAATTTTTAAAATTTAAAATATATAACAAATAAAGAACAATATATTTTAAACGAGTACTTATCACAATCAAGTTTTAAAATGTTTAAAAATGTTTTATCGTATCGAAAGTTAAGTAGAGTAGTGGTATAATTCAATAGATTAAGAGTTTGGTCCTTAACTCCTCTCCTCTGTTAAAGAAAACGTTTTATCTATGGTAATATTTTATATTTAATTTAGTTTTCAAGGAAAATAAAATGATTTTTTTAATTACTAATGTATTATCAAAATGTGTAAATTAAGTAAAAAATATTTATATATAATACATTTAACCTAAATAACGAACACTCTTTCTAGTTATGGTCCCTTTCTCTACATATTCTGGCTGCATGTGTTTCATGGGAATATATGGGTTGCTATGTGTATAAGCCAGCATAACGAAGCCATATCATCAGTAAAAAAGCCATTAATATTAATCAAAAAGTTGTGTGTTTAAATAATACATTGAAAGGAAAGGTCATCAAGATGCAGCAAGCTTGTGTTAGATCTTCTTAGGGATCGTTCAAGATGACCAAAGATATATAAATGGACCCAAAATAAGAAAAGTGGACTTCATCTTGAATTGTTAGGCAATTACATTGTCACATGTGATATTGTTGTGATGAAAATTAACTGAGAACACACACACATATATATATAGCATTTTTGATCGTTTGATCTCCAACATATCTATTTTAGGTTGAGTTTCTTTCTTTCTTGGTGGTCCTGAATAGCTTGAGTCAAGAAATTGGGAACTATAGAAACTAACTGAATTGCGGCATTTCCTTAATGGGGTTCATCGCATTATTGGCCACCAGTTATACATGTGCTAGTGAGATTTGGAATGATTGAGGCAACTACTGAATTCTAACACAACTGTTTGTTGGCATATTCATCTTTTAGAAATGCTGTTTTAAAAGCATTAGATTGACCAATGCGTATTTGATCAATTTTGGATCAGAATTATATTATTTCAATATAGGAATTCATGTGAAGAAACGTGTTCTATCTTTTGTGAAATAATTTCCATCTTTTTTTTTACGGTTAGCCCTAATATAAGAAAATTTAACCTCATGAGTTTCGACAGAACTTTCTCCTATAAAACATTCACGTACAAAAATTTAATAGTCTTATGCTACTGACTGAAATTTTTGAATTTGAAGAAATGTGTATTGTGCTAGCTTATTCAACATCAAATTAAGGAAATAATTATGGAGGGTGTTGGTGAAGTTATTGATATATAACTAATGGGAAGTACAAAAATAAATATATGGATGCATATGTTGCAAAATGGAAGAGGACCACTAACATGTTACCATGTCAAAATGTACTTAGCTAGTATCATACTAGATCTAGCTAGTGTGCACAAGTTAAGAAAAAGAATGGTCATTGCCAAGCAAGTAGTTTCATGCCATTAAAACTCTAAGTTCATCAGTATCAATAATTCTTTTCCAACCAGATTCATTGATTATCATATCTGTTGTCATGTTTTCTTGGCGTATGCTATTATTATTATGTAATGTACTAATTTTTTGAGAAGCAAAAACTACTTCAGTTGACTGCTTTTTTACATAGGATATAAATGAATAATGCTTCTCTTGTTGTGCTATGGCCATCTATAATTTGCAAATAAAAATCTGGTTTCTGCATAATGGGTTTTAGGGGCTCGAGAAAATAATAGTACTTATATGAATAGAACAGTATATAATTGGACTGCCAGCCCAAAAAAAATTAATAATGGTGTCCTGTATAAGGGAACAATGTGGGGTATAAAGAAATTAAATGTTATGAATTTTTTCAACTTTACAAAAAACATATGCAATAAACGCTTTTTTCATAAAAGCATGCTAATTATGGACTCCGAAAGGAGTACGGTGCCTCGCAAATGGACAAAAAATTTTTGGGCAATTTCAATATTATTTCTAATGTTAATTAATATTTAATTTTTTTGATTTTATTTATTTTTTGATATTTTATTTTCTTACAACTTAAAATCTAAAGTGCATTTAGGTGAATCCGTCATATAATAATTTAAACACATGTAGCATGTAAATTAATTTTTTATTTTTTTAAAATATAATTTGAAAAAAATGTAGGGATAAAAAAATAATTGTCACGAGTAGTGACGTCATCCTAATTTTATAAATATACACTCCATAAATGTTATGAATTTTCAAGTATAACTTCATAAGTTATAACTAATATAATATGCATTGATCATTTCTGGATGCCATGGTGCAGCAAACTGGCAAAAAAAAAAAAGGGAAGTAATAAAAGATACTGTCAAATTGCCTGTAGTTTCTGAAGAACAGTGACAAGTGCTAAAATTATGCAGTAAATTACTACAATTAAGCATTGTGATTTTTAGGCCTCTCATAATTATTGCCATTGTTTTTGGCATAGAGCAATTGGATAGATGTTGTCCATTTTAGGGCATGAAGCGTTGGTGATGCTCTTATCACCGTTTCTTTAATGTAATTACTCCACTGCACCAGAAGGGGTTGCTTCACAATCTGGCACCACCAAAAATGCTCCAGGCTATGCTTGTCTCCAATATTTTGGTTCTTTTGCTGTGCCAAATGTTGGAAAGTTTCCAATTTGATCACCCTCTTTCTAGTTAGAAAATTTGTGTGTATTTGTTCACTTGTATTTATAGCATCGACTGTCTTCAAAAGTCACGAGGTGTTTCCATAATATACTGTGTATGAGAATGCTTTAATTATTTGAACATGTAATGCATTTTATCTTTGCAATATTGATTGATTGTGTGGATAGCTTAAGCAAATATGAGTTAATTTTTTTAACAGTTTTGGTTGCATTCTTGTAAGTGACTTCAGAATGTTTTTGTCTTCTGAAGCATGAAGGAAATATTAGACAGGCATAACCTGCACTCTAAAAATCTTGGGAAGCTGGAACAACCATCTCTTGAGTTGCAGGTGGGCTGTTTTTTTCTTTTCATATGGTCGTTTTATATTCATGCATTTGCAAGGTTTTAGCATTTTTCAAGATTGTTTCATGGATACATTACTGTTCTGTTGAACAAGCAGCGAGTGTTGTATGTATCTCGTTACATGTAACATGTCGTAGACAAAAACTTCTTGCCAATGTTATGGAAATCTTTTTGTTATGGAAATCTTTATGTTATGCATCTCCAGTGAAAATGCTTGGTAAGAGACTCAGAATTTTTCTCTTTTTCTGTATTGCAGCTAGTTGAGAACAGCAACCATTCTAGATTGAACAAGGAAGTTTCTGAGAAAAGCCACCAACTTAGGTATAAGTTTAGTTGTCTACTATAATTACATGCACTACAATGTTCCAACTTATATTACATGCACTACAATGTTCTAACTTATATCTTTAACAGGCAAATGAGAGGAGAAGATCTCCAAGGATTAAATATAGAAGAATTGCAGCAGCTTGAGAAATCTCTTGAAAATGGATTAAGCCGTGTGATAGAAAAGAAGGTCCATGAATATTTTTGTTTTTGTGAGATTAGATTCTCATCATATGCATTGTTAGCTTGTGAATGATGGCTGCTAATATTACCTTTTGCTGAGTTCAGGGTGAGAAAATTATGAAGGAGATCAGTGAACTTCAAAGAAAGGTCAGTTTCATGATCACATGTTATACTTTGACGGGAGTTCCTTGGTCATTCATTTGTATTACATCGCAGTTTTATACATACTTATGTCTATATAACCTGTCAAATAATCCAATTACTTAATACATCAGCAACCCTTTAAACTTGACATGTTTTTTCAATTTGCCCTCTTAACTTATAAATTAATCATTTTGACGCATGAGCTTGATAAAAAAAAATGATTTATAAACACTTTTCAATTAATTTAGATGTTTAAATAATTTCATTTAGAGTTGCAAGAATATCATTAAATACCTTAAATAGTGCTGAAAGTGTTGATAAATTTTGTTTTTACCACGTTGAGATATCTAAATACTCAGTTCGTAAGTTAAGGAAGCTATCTGATAAAAAGTTGCCAAGTTCACAGAGCAATGTGATAAGATAACTATTGTACCTATTATTTAGTTACCTAACTTTAGCTAAATTACGTTTGTTGTAACCATCCAGCTTGCACCTTGTTCTCTTAATTTTTACTATGTATTATATATGTGCAAGGCCACACTATATTCCTTTGATTAACGTGAATATACATAATTCAGTTCATGGTATCAGAGCCAAAATATGGCTGGACAAATTATTCCAATTTCTATTTCTTCCACCTTTACCACAACAAATCACACTCTTTCAATCAAATTGACTTCCTGAAATTACCTAACATGAAAAACTCAATTTTAACCTCTCCTTAACTATCATAAACTCAATGGCTTTATTGATGGCTCCACAATCGCACATTCCCCTACAATATCTTTAACAAATAACTCAACCCCTTCAACTCTTAATCCTAAATACATTGAATGGTTTCAAAAAGATCAGCTTCTACTTTCATGGATTTTCTCTTCTCTCTCTGAGGAAGTTTTTCCTTATGTCATTGACATGAAGACGTCATTTGCAGTATGGCAAGCACTAGAAAGTGTTTTTGGCTCTATATCTCATAACTGTCAACTATAAATTCACATTGAACTCCAAGAATTGAAGAAACATGACCTAACTGTCTCTCAATATCTCCAAAAAGTTAAGTCACTAGCAGATCAATTAGCAGCGGCCGACAAACCTCTCTTTAATGCTGAATTTAATGCAATTATCTATTGCAATCTCGGTATGAATTTCACAGTATTATTACTGCTTTAAATCAAAGACTCATTCCGGTTACTTTTCAAGAACTTCATGGAACTTCATGGGCAATTGGTGGTTCATGAGATTTTAATAAAGAGTATGCAAGAATCACTTGTTGCTAATTTTGTGAGTCGCCAACCTTCTACTCCTCCACTTCGCATACGTCTTCATTCCCAAGGACACCAAACTCGACTCCATCTTACTCCGCCTCTCCAAATCGTAGCAATTGCTTTCCCTCAACCTGAAGGTACAATTGCCTATGTCAAATTTACGGGTATCACAACCACACTAATGGCAGATGTCGCCGAAGATATGAGCCTCAATCCTTACCTCCTTTCTGCAAGCCAATTTTGTTCATACTATCCTGCAAAACAATCATTATTCCCCCAGTATTTTGGCTCCATCTCCTGCCTATGGTACATCCAACAATCAACATGCTTATGTGCCGAATTCTTTATGGTACCCAGACACTGGTGCTTCTCATCACAGGACATCAGATTGTCAAAATTTGCTTCCAAATGCAACTCCATACACTGGGTCAAATTAAATAATTATTGGTAATGGCAATTCCTTTCCTATTGCAAACACTGGTATGACTTTTCATCATTCTTCTAATAAAAATTTCATTCTTAAAAATGTGCTACATGTTCCAAAAATTAAAAAATCCTTACTCTCTGTCCAAAAATTTACTAATGATAATGCTTGGTTTTTTGAATTTTGGCCTACTCATTTTTTTTTTATCAAGGATCAATAAACCAAGGCAACCCTGTTACGAGGTCGGAGTAGCAATGAATTGTACGTGATGCCACCATCCTCTCCTCCCTCTCCACAAGCTTTGCTCTCTGAGTCTACCACCTTTGATGATTGGCATGCTCGTTTAGATCACCATACTCGAAGAACTGTGTCCAAGATTATCAATGACCATAATTTGCCTATTTCTAATTCTATTTTGTCTAGTTGTTCTTCTTGTCATTTAGGAAAATTAGCCAAGTTACCGTTTGCTTCTGTTGAGCATACTACAAATGCTCCTTTTCAGATTGTTCATTATGATGTCTAGGGACCTTCCCCAGTTACATCTTATCATGTTTTTAGGTATTTTGTTTTGTTTATCGACGGTTTAACTAGATTTACCTGGCTTATTTTCTCAAAAATAAAAGTGATGTTTATTTTGTGTTTCTTTCTTTTGAATCTTATGTCAAGCGACAATTCAATTCTAACATCAAAGCTTTTCATTCTGATTAGGGTGGTGAATTTCAAAAATTAAATTCATATTTTAACAAAATAGGCGTTGTTCATCGTATAGCCTGTCCCTATACGCATGAACAAAATGGCCTTTCTGAGCGAAAAATAAGGCAAATTGTTGATACAGATGGCTCATTCCCAAGTTCCCTTTCATTTTTGGTCATATGCTTTTCATCATGCCATAAATTCTATCAATGCCATGTCCACCCCAACTCTCAATAATTTTTCTCCTTTTCAAAAATTGTTTAATAAATCTCCAAATATATGGACACAAAAATTTTTGGCCTTGCCATATATCCATATCTCCGTCCTTACAATATCGTTTTAAATTTTCTTTTCGCAGTCAAGAATGTGTTTACTTGGGAAATGCCCATAACCATGTTGGCCTTGACTGTTTTGATATCAAAAACAATAAAATTTATACAATTTGGCATGCCCATTTTAATCAGCAATTATTCCCATTTTAAAATCACGTTCAGCCTGCTCCATGTGCGCCATGGACATCCACTCTTTGGCGCATCCAATTCTTTCCCTACCACAAACTTCTCATTCTACCCAACCTCTATCCCTTTTATCCTTTTCCAATTCAGCCTCATCACCCACTAACCAAACAATCCAACCCCACTAGACATCCACTACCCGATCACCACAACATCCCCAACCTAACCAAACTTCCACTACTTGATTACCACTACCTTCCCAACTTGATCATCACAACTTCTCCCACCCAACCAAATCTCCTCTGATTTAACTTTATCTCCTTTATTCAATTCCATACTTCACCGTAACAACTCACCAGCACCCTCATCTGATTCGGTTGGCCTAAATTTAATTGTTGATCTCACCCATTACAACAACTAACCTGATACATCACCTACACCATGTTCCCCTCGATCACGTACCCATCCCATACAATTATGCCCCACAACCTTAGCCAAACACCAAGCTCACATCGCCCTCTCTCACACACCCAAATTGAATTACTTGGAACATGAACCACAACATTTTAAGGATGCAATTAAATATGAAGAATGTAGACCAACCATGAACCATGAAATCAATGCTTTACAATCCACCCACACTTGGACCCTTGTACCCAAACCTCCAAATACCAACATCATTGCCAATGAATGGATATACCGTATCAAACGCAGACCCAATGGTACCATCGAGCGCTACAAAGCTCGCCTTGTAGCAAAAGGCTTTACACAATTATCTGGTGTTGATTACACTGAGACTTTTAGTCCGGTTATTAAAGCCACTACAATCCGGTTGATCATTGCCATTGCTACTATGAACAAATGGCTGATGCTACAACTTGATGTCTCCAATGCATTCTTGCATGGTCACTTGGATGAAAATCTTTATATGGCTCAACCACAAGGCTATGTTGACTCTGTTCATCCGACCTTTGTCTGTAAATTAAATAGGTCCCTCTATGGCCTCAAACAGGCACCTCGTGCTTAGTTTGCCCGTCTTACTGCCTGTCTTCTCTCTCTTCATTTTGCCTTCTCCAAGGCCAACAACTCATTATTTATTCTTAAACAGGCTACTAACTATGTGTTTTTTTTGGTTTTTATTGATGACCTTGTGCTTACAAGCTCTTATCTGAAGTTATTTCGCATATTATACAGTGCCTGCAGAAAGAGTTTCGCATATGTGACTTGGGCTCTTTGCATCACTTTTTTGGGATTGAATTAAAACAAACATCAGCTGGGGCTCTCCTCACTCAAACTCGGTACCTTAATGATCTTCTTCATCGGCATGGCATGCACGATTGCAAATCGTGTACCACTCCAATGTATTCTACTTCGCCATTATCCAAATTGGCAGGCACTCATTTACCACATGGGGAGGTTAATTGTTAGATCATAGGAGCCTTACAGTATGCAACTATCACTCGTCCTGATATTGCCTTAAGTGTCAACAAATTGTGCCAATTCATGCATCAACCCACTGATATTCATTGGGAAGCTCTCAAGCGCTTGCTTCGCTACATTCAAGGTACACGTAATGTTGGTCTATTTTATCCAGTTGACACACAACTGAGTTTACGTTGCTGTGCTAATAGTGATTGGGGTGGGGATCCTGATGATCGTCGATCCACTTCTGGCTCTGCCATCTACCTTGATAATTCTCTCATTTCTTGGCTTGCCAAGAAACAACCCACTAATGCTCGGTCCTCTACCGAGAGCGAGTACAAGGCCGTTGCAAATGCCACGTCTGAATTAATTTGGCTCCGTGGTCTTCTTCATGAACTTGGTTATCCAGTACCAATCCAGTGTTTCATGCCCACACAAAACACATTGAGCTCGATTATCATTTTGTCTACAAACAAGTCGCTAATGGCTTCCTTCAGTTGGTCATTGTTTTGACCAATGACCAGATTGCTGATCTTTTCACCAAACCCCTGCCATCAGCTCGGTTTCAATTCCTCACTTCTCATCTTCACCTTTGTGATGCACATGGGTTTGACGGGGGGTGATAAGATAACTATTGTTCCTATTATTTAGTTACCTAACTTTAGCTAAGTTACGTTTTAACCAGCTAGCTTGCACCTCGTTCTTTTATTTTTTACGTTGTATTATATATGTGCAAGGCCACTGTATTCCTTTGATTAACGTGAATATACATAATTCAGTTCACTATGAATGTATTAAACCTTTACAAAAACTACATGCATAATCAATGTTCCCATAACATAGCTTCTTGCTTGATCACTATTCGACAATTTGGCTGTAGAAGGTTTCAATTCGATTTGTGATATGAAGGTTTTGATTTGTTTTTTTTAATACTATTATTATTTCTTTTCTCTTGAAACAAGCAGGGAATGCAATTAGTGGAAGAGAATGAACGACTAAGACAACAGGTATGAGAGCTTTATTCGTCTCACATGCATATGCTGAACATACATACAAACACATGCTCGCATGATTGTACGTATTTTTCTTTCCTTTTGAATGTGCTAATGACAACCACATGTTCAAGGTCATGGAGATGTCTAATGGCCGAAAACAGGCTACCACTGATTCGGAGAATGTGGTCTGTGAGGAAGGACAGTCATCAGAGTCAGTGACCAACGTCTGCAACTCAAATGGCCCCCCTAATAACTATGAAAGCTCGGACACTTACCTCAAATTGGGGTTAGTTTTATCTTTTACCACTAAGCATTCAACCTATGATCTTCGTTTATTTTTTTTATTCAAACTAGCAATACATTCATAGAAACACATATACAAATTCGTTAAAAATCATAGAGAATGAAACAACGCTCAGATTAGTAACATAATAAATTGGCTCGAAGTCTACAAATTTGATAATACTACAGTGATTAGAATATTTATGACTCCAGTTCTGCAATATACAGACGACCATTTGATTTGTTATCTTTGTGTCTGTTTGATGAAATATGCTTGTTTGAATCGCCCAAATACAAAGAAAAGGCCGCAACAAGATGGCCGAAAACTAAACGTCATAATAAGTCGATAAAAAACTAAACATCACAATAAGATGACGAAATCACAGAAAAAACAAAAATAAATCTAAATCTATATGGAATAACTACTTATTTAAGAAATAAATTGATAAAAAAAGTATAGAGGGGGTGATTTCAAGCCAAGAATGGCCAAAAATCACCGTTCCTTACTTAAAGAAGATGAGTGATTAGAGAAAAAAAGAAGAGAATATTGAGAGAAAAGGAGGCTAAGGTTTTTTAGGATTCTAAGTTAATTTTTTTGTGATCTTCTTCTATTACTACATTATAAAATATGCATTTCATTATTTATTAGTGTCCAAAAATACATTCACATAAATAAAAAATGTGCATTCACCTCATGGTGTGACGATTTTAAAGTAATCAGCTATTTTTGTAATATATTGTAGCTTGCATATTTTGATATGTTTAACCTCCTGTAAATAAAAAAATGTTTACATTCACATAAATTAAAAAAAAAAGTGCATTCACCTCATGGTGCGACGATTTTAAAGTAATAAGCTATTTTTGTAATATATTGTAACTTACATATCTCGATCTGTTAAACCTCCCATTAATAAAAAAAATGTTTACATCCATATTATTATTATTATTATTATTTGGCTATTTTGACTTTTGAAGGCAGGTTCAATAATCAATATATTTTTTGTGTTGTATTTTCCTTTTTTTTTGGTAGGTTGCCCTACACTGGCTAAATGGGAAGGAGCTCAAAGGAGAGTTTTCATGTTTATGAAGAAATGTAGGATAACACCTTGGCTTATTTGGATAATTTTACCTAACCCACTTCTGCCCTTGCATAGGCGCATAAAATTTGTGTGCCTTTGGACTGATCCATGAAGCCATGTATGATGTATGTACCCTTCTAATTACTTTCTTATTAATAAGCTTCAACATTTTTCTTTTTTTTTTAAATATATATATATATTGGACTTGAGATTTTACAGTGAAAAAACAGTATGAGCTGCTACTGCATTTCTCTAATCCAGCCTAAGTCAATTTATATTTGCTAATCAGCACTTTATCAATGAAACCTTCTTTTTAAAAATAATAGGAGATTGTAAATCTAAACTTTAATTGAAATTAAGCTCAGTTTTAAAATAATAGTTGATTTTGGTTCCTTACCAGTAGGGGTGTCAAAATGGGTTGGTGGGTCGTATTCGTGTCGGGTTGACTCACCTTGATGACATGATTAGGGTTAACACGAACATAACTCATTTATTAATTATGTCAAATATTTAACTCTAACACGACACGAAAATTAAACGGGTTATACGAACACGATACATGTAACCTGTTTATTTAAATGGGTTGTACGGGTTACAAAATTTAACATGACCAATTTAACCCATATAACATTTATAATATATAAAAATATTGTTTTTTATAAAAAATTAAAAATAATGTCTATAATTTAATAATTTTCATAATATAAATATAAAAATATTATTTTTATAAATTTTTTTTATAATAAATGACTTATTAATTATTTAAAAATATAATAAATTATATGAATTTTTAATGGATTGTGTCGGATTGACACGACCCAAGACGACATGTATAATTAAATAGGTTGTAAACGTGTTCACGTGTCAACCCACGACACGGTTTAGTTAAACCGTATCATAAAAGGCTTGACCTGTTTCTAACACGAACCCATTTAATCTCATCCTTAATTCACTAATTTTACGTGTTAGACGAATTATGTTAGCGTGTCATTACCCATTTTGACACTCTTAACTGCCAGCAACATTTGTATGGATTGATTGTGCTCTGCATGTATACACTCTTTTAGGGTTTTCTTAGTCAATTTGTAATGTAAGATAATCTAAAAAATATAATTTTGACAAATGTTTTTATTTTTATTTTTACATCAGAATGGAGCCAAAAGGCAGGCTAATAATCTCGTAGGTAAGCTACAGCCACTCGATCATAGAAAAGGAAAGGCTTGATACTATCAGGAGGATCCTTGCCTATATGGGCACCAACTGGACGACTCAGCGCCAGACCTGGAAGATGGTCGGCACACTTGTTCGCTTCCCTGAAGATATATGCCACCTACACCTCCCATCCTCTTGACATTAATCGCTTAATTTCTTGAAGTAGAGCCAAGTTCCTAAAAGAACAATCAGAGTCAGTTATCAACAGATTGGCCAAGCATTGATTGTCCACTTCAATAATTACTTTCAAGTATCCTAACTACCATGCAAGCCTAAGGCCATGAATCACACCCCATGCTTCTGCAGCAAGCACACTACAGGACCCCAAGTTTACTATAAAGCCATTGATCCATCTCCCACTTGCATCCCTGATAAGACCACCCGCTGTAGCCTTCCGTGTCAAGGTTGATATTGCACCATCTGAATTTAGCTTCACCCATCCATTACAAGGTGGACTCTAACTAATCAAATTATCCTTTCCAGCAGGCTTTATAACTTCTAAAACCTTTAAGGCAGACCTGGCTAACTTGAAGGACCGAACTTGGGCTAAAATCAAAGAATCAAAATTAGCTGGATGGACATCATCACCATTAAAGACAAAGTTATTCCTCAGCTTCTAAAGATGCCAGTAAAAAGTACGAAAAAGTCAAAGGCCAACCATCCGGATGATTAATATGAAGATCATTTTTCAAATTTATAGTAATCCACTCTTCTGCAGGTAGATTAAAAAACATCTCCACCATCCCCGAGGGAACTAATTTGAGTCAAGTATCCTCTGCATAACTACAATCACGAAGCACATGAATGAGGCTCTCCTCCATATCCCCACATCTATCACTGGTGTCCATCGGCATATGCCTCCTACTCCTCTCCATATTTGTAAGAAGAGTACCATGCACACACAACCACAAAAAATAACGGATTCTCTCTGGACCTTCCCACTTCTAGACTATTTGCCATTTCTTGTCCACTGCATTCCATCGAGGGCCATCGAGGAGGTTACAAGTAGATTTCACTATGAATTTCGACTTGGGGACCATCTCCAGTAAGGAATATCTTCAGTAGCTTGTTAAGAAGGGGGAATGATGGCAGCAATGCATAAAAAGGATTCATGAAGGCAACAACTCTTGGAACAAATCCCAGCACCATTGAGAAGAGTCGTCAACAAACTTAAAGAGCTTACTAGTCAACATATCGAGACAAACATTTCCAAGAGCATACCCAATCAGAGGCTGTTCCAACTCCACCCAGTTATCTAACTGAAATCTCGCTGTCCTACCACTACCGATACTCCACCCGATGGCATCTTGAACCTGATTCCACACAACCCTGATCCATCTCCAAGTTGTTGAATACCTTTCCATCCCACCGCCTTCAATTAGAGAGAAAAACTTATGGTATTTATCTTGTATGATACTCGACCGTAACTCAGTAGGCTTCTCAATAATTCTCCAAGCAAGCTTCATTAGCATAGCATCATTGTAAAGTCTACAATACCGCAGACCCAAGCCACCCCGATCTTTAGGCTGACAAATATTAGCCCATGAGACAAGACTAGTTTTCGTTACATTGTCAGTTGATCCCCATAGAAATTTATGGCAATTCTTCTCTAACTTCTCACAGACACTGGAAGCGAACCTTACTGATTGCATAGGATATGATGGAATTGACATTTGTACTAACTTCATTAAAGTGGTCCATCTCAAATACTTATTAGTGATTTTTTTTTTTTTTCATTTTTAGAAACGTTTTAATGATGTCTCAAATTCTCATTTTTATTGTAGTGATAGAATTATAATTATTTGTCTTGAAATTTTAAAAAATAAGATTTTGATTTATTGTTGGATACATATGCATTTATTATTTGTAATATTATAATTAAATTACAATAATTATTTTTGAAAAATTATTTCAACCAATCAAAATATTATTTTGTTAATTAGTTTTTGTGTGGGAGGAGATATTGTGGCTGGTGTTTATGATAAAAATATTTAGTAAAAATATTCAAACAATATTATTATTTGAATACATTTTTCTAAAAAAAATTATTAATTTATACACTAGTAATTAACATACCAACTTTGATGATCAAAAGGTTAGAAATCACCACAACTAAATGATAAAATAGACATGCTACAAATATGATGATCTGATTGAATTAATCCCAAAATCATCATTAATAACTATTGATAATATAATAAATTCCAGTGTAGTCTAAATAGGCATATATTTGAAATTTTACTTTAGCTATACGATTTGGTTTTTATATTATCTTTTTTTTTTTTTCTAAAATATTGGAGGGAATTAATAACTATAAATTGATAACTATTAGTTTTGTTAACCAATCTTTATAATTTGATTTTATACACAATTATTTTGGAACAATTTATTGTTGTGGTTGGTATAAGGGGTATGCGGTGATAGTTGTGTAACAAAAACTTCTAACCCTAACTTTTCATGAACTTTTACCACAAATTCAAATCATCACTTTTCAACGGAAAGAGTATATTGTTATCACGACAAATTCGAAGTTGAGGCAACATGTAGACTACAAGAAAGATTATATTGATTAGCTGAATAGTATAAAATATAGTATCATGAAGCGATGCATATAAATATTAAAATTTTTGAAATTTCTAAAGATTATAGTTTATATATTGTTGTATATATTATAGTTACTACGACATCATTTTAAAATTATTCTAAACTCTTATTTCTTGAAGTTTATGAAATTACAATTACTTTGAAAATTACATTATAAATACAAATTGAGAGTATAAATTTTACTATCTAAATAGAGCAAGTGATTCATGTTTTTTGGAATATTTTTCTCTCTATTTTCACAATTTCTCCCACAATATTAGCTCAATTCTTTGAGTTCTATGTCTCATAATAATATAGAAAAAGTCAATGTATTTTAGCTAATAATATAAGGAAGATAGCTAAATTGGAAGTAAATGGGTAGAAACGAAAATGAGTTTGATTTTTGTTGCATCTTTAGAATAAAATACTGAACTTTATGAGAGTATAGAGAGAAGGTCAAAAGATTAATTATATTGATACTGATACAAGTGTATATAAAACAGCAACAATGTAGCTTATGAGCATGTTGTTATAACAGAAGATAAGTTATGATAAATACAAGCTGAAGTAAGTTACAATAGTATGATAAACAATAAAGAGTAGGTATGATCCTTTATCTCTAATACCCTCTCGTAAATTGAACGGGGGAGGAGATGACGTTCAACTTAGTGCGAAGATGATAATAGCAGTGCTTGGACAGTGGCTTAGTCAGAACGTCTGCAATTTGATCTATTGATGCAATGTAACGCACAAGAAGAGATTTTTGCTGAACCTTATCTCTTACAAAGTGGTAGTCAATCTCTAAGTGTTTAGATCTTGAGTGGAAAACCAACATGTTGGTGAGGTAAGTGGCGCTTAAGTTGTCATACCATAAGGTTGGTCGAGACAAAGAAGAAAATCCAAGCTCTTGAAGAAGTGATTGGAGCCAATTCAGTTCTTGAACTGTGGTAGCTAAGGATCGATACTCTGATTCAATGGAGGAGCGAGCCACACAATGTTGCTTTCTTGAACTCCAAAATATAAGGTTATTGTCGATGTATATGGCATATCCAGTTGTTGATTTTCTATCATCCAAAGAACTTTCCCAATCCGCATCACTATATGCAGTTAGTGCAAATAAAGATGATTTACGATAAGAAGCCCATGTGCTAATATGGATTGAAGGTATCGAAGGATGCGTTCAACGGCTTGCCAATGTGCATCCATAGGAGCATGAAGAAATTGAGAGGCCTTATTGACAGCATAGGAGATGTCAGATCTTATGAAAGAGAGATACTATAAACCTCCTACAATACTGCGGTAATGACTAGCATCTTGAAGAGAATTGCCCTGATAGAGAGATAACTTTTATGACACACATGAAGGAGTTGATACAACTTTAGTAGCTACCATTTGTGCTCTATTTAAGAGATCATGAATGTATTTCTTTTGGGTAAGAAGAAGGCCTGAAGAAGTGAGTTGCCTCAATGCCCAAGAAGTAATGTAAGGCTCCAAGATCCTTGAGTGCAAATTTGTTGTAAGAGATTGAATCACATGCTGTATAAACTTGGAAGATGAACCTGTGATAATTAAATCATCAATATAGATTGAAAAAAATGTAGAGATAGCACCATGGAAGTAGTAAAAGAGAGAGCTGTCCATTTTAGACCCTTTGAAACCCAAATTTTGTAATACCAAAGTTAAGCACTTGTACCATTGAACCATTGCTTGTTTTAACCCATAGAGTGAACGTTTGAATTTACAAACATGAGAAGGGAATTTTTTATGCACAAAGCCTAGAGGTTGTTGCATGTAGACATCTTCATCAAGTTTCCCATGTAGAAAAGCATTAGAGACATCTGGTTATTTGATAGGCCAATCTTTGCTAATGGCCATGGATAAAACAAGATGAACTATGCAAGGTTTGATAAATGGACTATAGGTATATTGAAAATCAATCCTAGGCCTTTGATGAAACCCCTTAGTAACTAATCTTTCCTTGTAGCGATCAATTTTCCCTTTTGGAGTATATTTGATGCAAAAAACCCATTTGCATCCAATTAGATTCTGTGTAAAATTTGCACAGGCAAAAGTCCATGTGTCATTGGCAAGAAGAGCCTCATATTCATCTGTCATTGCTTTGCACCAGTGAGGGATGGAATTTGCTTCACGGAATGAGGTGGAGGTCGTTTTAGTGTGAAGGATTTTTGGCTTGAGGTTACCCGTCTGTGATTGTGTTACCATAGGGTGTTGTCGAGTTGGCTAGGTAGTGGATGAGGGCGGGGTATAGGATGGTTGCGATGTTGTGGGTTGAGAGGAAGAGTTATCTGATGTTGTATGTAGTGTTTGAGGTGAGGTGAGATTTGTTTGCCATGGTAGGGATAAGACTTGGTTAGTTCAGGCAAGTTGTTGAAGGGAGATATGATTATGAAGAGGGGTAGAGTCATGATTTATATGGAAAGCTAGTGTAACCGTGGATTATGGGGGTGGTAAAATTGGAGAAAAAATAGGTGTTTGATGAGAAGAATTTTAGTTGGGGCAGCCCGCTTGAAAGCTCAGCACTGGAACTTGAATTTGAGGTAGTACGTGCACCTTGTTGATATGGGAATACTTGTTCATCAAAGATAACATGGCATGAGATGATAATTTTATTATGATAATTTTCTTTGTAAGCATGTTAAGGCAATAATAACCCTTCTGAATTTTACAATAACTACAAAAAACACATTTAGAAGAGCGAGGAGAGAATTTTGTGGATGCTTTAGACCGTAACCAAGGGTAGCATAGACATCTAAATACCCAAAGTTCATTGTAATTTGGAGTGTCTTTAAACAATTTAGAGAATGGTGACTTGTTGTGGAGAAGAGGTGTAGGAAGCCTATTAATAACATAGAGTGCAGTTTCAAATGCATATGGCCAATAAATTTGAGGTACCGAGGAATGATTGAGAAGCGAAAGTGCAGTTTCAACTATATGATGGTGTTTTCATTCTACACAACCATTTTGTTTTGGGGTGTATGGACAAGAACTACACTGTGTAATTCCCTTTTCACTGAGAAATGAAGTTAAGCTTTGAAACTCACAACCCTAATCTGATTGAAATATTTTAATGGAATGATCAAAGAAATTTTCCACAACATGTTTAAATTTGATGAAGGTGCTAAGTACCTCAGACTTACATTTAATAAAATAAATCCAACTATATTTGCTAAAATGATCATAGAAAATTACATAATAGCATTTGCCATCAACAAAAGGCACAAGAGATGGCCCCCATAGGTCTGAACAAATTAATTTTAAAGGTTTGGAAGCAATAAAATATGATCGGGAAAAAGGTAGTTTATGACTCTTGCTCACAGAGCATGAATGACATAAAGGAAATTCATTATTACAAGACTTAATATTAGATTGAGATAAAGCTCGGCAGACAATGTGAATAGTAGCATGGGCTAGGTAAGCATGCCAACTTGAGAGAGAACTAAGAAAGGCACGATATGAAGATGATGAGTTCGATGTCATTGCCAAGGAATATAATCCACCATCATTCAGGTCGGTAAGCAGTATTCTCCTCGTGTGGATATCCTTGATTTCATAATAAGAAGGGAAAAATTCAATGGAGACATTGTTAATGTTAGTAAAAGAAGAAATAGAAAGAAGAATATTGCAGGCATCAGGAACATGAAAAATATTATGTAAATAAAAAAATTTATTTTAGGAAGAAAACTGAGAGTTACTAACATGAGAAATTGAGATGGTATTACTATTGCCAATTATGATATCATTAGGGCCATGATATTCCTTATGTTGACTGATATTCTCAATATCCGGTGTAAGGTGATGAGTAGCACCAGAATCCAGTATCCATTGCTGAGTTTTTAGAGCATAATTAATAGCTAGATTGGAAGATGGTTTGTGGTTAAAGGTTTGGTTTGTGCGATGTAATTTTGGAGAGGAACAGGTTCTGGCAAGGTGTCCAATTCCATGGCAATTATGACAGATGATATTTTTTTAGTTCTTAAGAGATAATAGAAGACGATGATGATGATGAAGAGTAAGAAGGACTACCAGAATAAATTGATGGTGGATTGGGAAAATGACCACCACGACCATGGCCTCTAAAAAGCGACCTCCTCTGTCTCAAAAATTGGAAGAGCGGGGATTAAAAAAGGCAGTAGGCGGTGTTGGCAAAATTCCATCATGTCATTTTGAATTAGCTTAAAGACTAGCCTCTTCACTCAGTAACAGTCCATAAAGATCATTAAAGGTGATTGCATCAGATCAATTTTCCAAAAAGTGGATGAATGGATGATATTTAGGCCCTAGTCCATTTGTAATGACATAGATAAGGTCATCTTCATTTACTGGGCTTTGAAGAGTAGCCAGCCAATCGACCATTCCTTTGGCTCGTTGTGTGTAGGCAGCAACAGATTCATGTTGTTCTTGTTGAAGTTTAAAGAATGATAACTTGATGGTGCATATTTGTGCTCGCAATCTAGATGCATATGTGCGAGCTAATTTATCCCAGACATCTTTTACATTTGGGGCTCCAACAACTTGAGGTATGAAGGATTATGTTATTGAGCCAATGATCCAGCTCAATACTAGTTGGTCTTCACAGAACCAAGCATCATATTGTGGGTTGGGTTGGTTGCTAATTGTAGGTGGAGGAGAGGAAAGGCATCCATCAGTATGTTTGGAAAAATCGTAGCTATTGAGAAGTGGAAGAATTTGAGCTTGCCATAACAAATAGTTCGTGGCATTTAATTTGATGGGAAGATGAGTGGAGATGCTTGGTAAAGAGGAAACTTCAAAGATAGGAGTCGTAGAAGTAAGAGAAAGATTGGTTCGGTCTTGACTGGTTTGACTTGAGTCACTTTCGGTGGCCATTGAGAAGCTAGGATGAGTGGGTTATTAAACCTCAATCAGCTCTGATACCATATGAGAGTGTAGAGAGAAGGTTGAAAGATTAATGGTATTGATACTGATATAGGTGTATATAAAACAACAGGACTGTAGCTTATGAGCATGCTGTTATAACAGAAGACAAGTTATGATAAATACAAGCTGAAGTAAGTTACAACAGTATGATAAACAATAAAGAGTAGGTTTGATCCTTTATCTCTAACAAACTTAAAATAAATACATATGAACATTTAAAATATCTATAGAATCATAAAAACTAAACAGATTATATCAGTTGAGCTCGGCTTGAAAAAGTTTGCTAATTGTGAGCCTATTCAGGAGTAATTGTTATATCATGGACCCCTGTCCATATTGAAACATAGACCACACACGTGTGAATTCAAAAGCCAAAACACGTCTTTTTTTTTCTTTAACATTTTAGGTTTTTTTGACTGTTGATTACCATGACTGTACCAACATCATTACAAGTATAGAAGTGGCCATTGTAACTTTCTTGATGGTTGATGTAACAAAAAAGATTTATCATTTTCAATTCTACACCATTATAAGTACTGTTTTCCATAAAAATAAAGGACCTAATTCTCTTGATAAACCCTAAAACCTTTAAGAGCTCATTTTCTTATTTTCATTCACATTCTTCAAGAACAACAGTGAAAATACTACTAAGATTTTCACCTCACTGTTAAAATATAAAAACTTCAAAACAGTATAAACCAAGTTCAAGGAGGATGAAACCAAGCACAAGTTATTGCTACATATAATTGCTATACTTTTGACATTGACACGAGGCAGAAAGCTTAGTATGCATGGGTTTTAAGCGTCAAAATAGCATATTCATTAATTTTCACTGGTATGTTCATTGATCTTCACTTGCATATTCATTGAACCTATAGGGGAAGGTTAATGAACCTTCATTATTTAAGTAATGAAAATAATATAAATTTATTAAGAATGAACTATATGTTCATTAATATTTGCTTACATGTTCATTACTAATATATATACAATAACTTTGAATTTTACCTTTTTTTTTCTCATGTTCTTCAAGTTGTAGCTCTTGGGTTATAACTAACATAAACAAACAAACACACATAAATTCATCTCATTTCCATTCTCTTAGCTTGCTTTTTGAATCAATTATATTGGCATTTAATGTACATGGTCATAGTCATATGTATGTATATATATATATATATATATATATAACAAGGACAAGAGAATGGAAAAGAGGGACCAACTTGTTGGTGCAATAATGATCTGTTGGACGAGAATGATGACCAAGCTCTTCACTAGCTTGCTTCATTTTGGTGCAGTAATGAGTTGTTCGGTTGGTGTTGGTTTACTTTGCGGTGCTTGGTGATGACAAGAGGGCCATTTTCCATGCAATCCAGTTGCATTCCTCGTGTAATCAAGAGGGCCATTTTCTACAAAAGCATGATGACCAAGCCATGGTGATTTATAAAGAAGGAACATATATATATATATAAACAAGAAAGATGTTTGTTTTTCCTTGTATTCTTCTTCTTCTCACTCCTGCTTCTCTTAAAAAAATAAAAATAAACAAAACAAATGCTAGAAAAATAAAATTGTGTATTTTTTTTCACTTCTCACGTGATGGACCTGGTCTATATTGCTTTATGGATAGGGGCCCATGATATAATTTTCCATTCAGGAGCATGATTGCACGACCCATTAAATGGAAGAGGAAACGAATGAAAGGCCATCTAGTGGTAAGAAAAATAAAAATAAAATTTTGTATCCAGTCTAGAAATAGAAATATAAATAGAATGACAAGGCACAAGATTCCCATCATTAAAGTGACAAAGGCAAGCCAAGAAAGTTTGTTCACTGCTACTTGTGTTGCAGCCAAAAAAGCCAGGGACATTAACATAATAGCTGTTCCAAAAAATTCTTTTGCCAATAACAAGGCCCTTGTAACTAAAATGGCATCACTATAGGATGTATACAAGCAGGATAAAATGCAAAGGATGGAGCAATAAAAAGCTGCTGTGTTGCACATAATGAATACTTTCAACATGATTGTCGTTCCTTTGTCTATTTTTTCAGAGCTATTATACCCACCTGGATCTGTGAATCCTGCAGCAATTGTGCCTATGGCTACGAGTGTTGCAACTGTTAACAAAGTGTGAACTTCATCTTTTTCCCATTTAACTTTTTATGGCTTGGAATTTTGGTCTTTTATTTCTGGATGGCTTTTTTGTTTACAACCAGCTGAAAGGAGCGCAGCAGATGTTAGACCTTTCATGAACAAAAGTACCAAAAAAAAAACAATGTTATAATTAAAATAGATACACTATTAGAATCTGAAAAACTTGTGTTATCTAGGGAAAAAAAGTTGTTGGAAAAAATACTAGTTAGATGTTTGGCCCTTTAAAAATGGACTTGGCATTGTAGTGGTAGAGAACATCCAAAGGAATTAACCCTTCTTTGTTTAGAGGATTTAATTTGACCCTCTTATCCCATGTTAGAGTAATCATTACTTTAGAATGAGCGTACATGGCTGCCAAATGTAAAGGAGTATCTCCATTCTTGTCTTTTTCATTTAAAAGCTTATCCACTATAGGATTTTTCAATATGTATCTCATAATATTATCCTTTCCCCAACCTGCTGCTGCATGGAGAATATTCTGACCTTCTCCGGTAAGCAAATCTATGGGATCAGACCAAATCGTAAGCAACTTCTTTACTACCTCTACATGGCCTCTTTTGGACGCTATGTGAATGGGTACCAACCCTTCCTCATCCATTGCCAAGCATGTACTTGCTATGTACTGGCCCTTTAATAGGAAGTCAATAGCACTAACATTGCCTTTAGATGCTGCCTAATGAAGAGTGGTTTGCCCTTTTCGTTCTTTTGATTGAAGAGCTTCAGGATCTCTAATTGCCATTAACATTAGCATATCTGGAAGGTGAAAAAAGTAGAGTTTTAAGTAACGGATAAAATAAAGTTTTACCAATGGACTTTTTCTTGTTTATAAATAGGGAGATCGTATGTATAATAAAAAAAGAATGACTTTAGAGAGAGAAGTGACACTAGCTCACTGCTCACTGGCTTTTAGCAATGAGCTTTGGCTTGGTACCATTTAGAGCCTAATTGATGTGGATAGAGTCATAGAAGAGCAAGCAATTCAATTCCTAGACAAATACCAAACATTATAGCAGTGGCAGTTTCATAAATAACTGCAACTTTGGAGTTTCGAATTTTGGCGATTCCAAAGGCTAGTTTGATTGGAAACGGACCAACGATTCAAAATCATAAGCTTTGGTCATGAAGCCCATTGCTTTTAGGGCAAATTCTATCGTTTAGGCCTTCAAAAAGGCAAATTTGTGTTTTAATTGCCTTCAAAGTCTTATTTTCTAGTTTGTTTAGGATTGAACTCTTATTTTATAGTTTGTTTAGGATTTGTTTTAGGGTTTCTATTTAAGAGTTATTGGTTTGGCTTTTGTATGTCAGATTATTAATAGAATTTGAATTTTCTTTAAATTTTTCAAAATTCGTCGAATTTTGATGCCTATACCTTGTAATTAAGAGTTGCAAGTGTAGAAGATTAGCGATTCAATAATCGTTAATAGCTATCTTACATTCTTCCGCTACGTCACTAATGAACAAAACATAGTGAATAAGAGCATATATATATGGCTTCCAAAAAAAAGAGCATATATATATATATATACCTGTTTTGTGTTCCATGATCGCAACATGACCTGGCAGTTCTCCTTCTAGCCTATTGAGTGGACCAGATAGACCACCGAACAGTGATTTTAGAATATCAATATCATGAATTTTTATAGCCATGTATATAGGAGACCAACCATCCTCATTCTTAAAATTACAAAGTTGTGGATATGAAAAAGTAAGGAATTTAACTACGTCATGATGTCTATTCATCATAGCCTTGATGCGGGTTAGAATTATAATACCCTAGTCTCTAAGGACTTAGTATAGAGCAAGTAGGGTGTCGATCCACAGGGAATTCAGGATAAATATTATATTAATAGAGTAGATAGTAAGATGGATAGGAAAATAAAATCACAATGATAATCAAACAAATAAATCAAAATCAAAACAATTACTCTAATACTAAAACTACAAATTACTAAAGCTTCTTATCAAAACACACAAAAGAATTACAATGGCAATCAAATAAGGACATGTAAATTAATTATTATTGACTTAATGATTGGGAATTAGTGCATATAATCTTTAAAAGCAATTCTCGTTCGTCAGTTTAAAGTAAAGTTCCTAATTGCAACTCTCGTTGTCAAGTAGAAGTGTTCCTTCCTAAAGTCTGCAAGTCCTCTCGATTCATTGCAGAGATAGGAAGCAACCAAAAATGACATTATACTAAACAAATCCTAAAAATCAACTCTCATTCTCATATTAGGATATTCCCGTCTAGAGTCTACAAGTCCTCTTGGTTCATTGTAGAGATAGACAAGGAAACACAAGTAGAACTACTAAATATCCCTTAAGATGAATTTCTTGTCTCCAAGTGAACTCATTACTTAAGTGAATTCAATTAAAGTTCACTCAAATTATTCCAACTCTCATTGTAAATAATCCAATTAAAACAAGTTACATATGGTGATCAAGCATATATAACACAATTCTATACTAATAGAATTCAAATCAATAAGCAAGCATGAATATGTAATCCTTATTCAATGAACATTACAATTCATTCAAAGACTTAGCCACTAAACATGGTTAATTAAATTAAAATACAATCAAAATGCAACATAGAAGAGAAGAGATTGAGTTAATAAAACCCCTTTTAATTGTTTTCTAGCCGAAAATGTTCTCCCTTGCCTAAATCTATCTAAAAATGTCTGTATATTGTCTCTCTATATCTACCTATATGGCACTAGGCACTAATGACCCATATATATAGGCCTTAGATGTGGTTATAAGAAGTTACAAAATAGAAAGGCACCTTTTAACATGAAGGGTTACAACCCTATACAAAATACATAACTTCTAGGGTATTTTTCTCTATCTAAATGACTTTATCTCTGGAAATTTTCTTCATGAAAGTTCTATATCTTTGAGTCATCTTTCCAAATCAACTTCAATCACCTCATTTGGATGTCTGTAGAGGAAGTTATGACCAAAATACGAAAATTGCTCAATCTAGAATCTTCTAGGTCTTTTGTCCCTGTGCCGAGTCGTTCCAAGGTGCCGACTCGTTACAGAAGCTCTCCATAATGACTCATCCCATGTGTAAGGACTCATGATAGATTCCTTTCTTCCAAAAATGGCTCATTTTGCTCTCCAACTTGTTTTAACCAATTCCAAGCCCTTTTTCAACGATCATTAGACCTAAGAACACATTAAAACATACAAACAAACCTAAAATGCAATTGGAAATAAAAATAACACATACCAAGAATATAAAAACACAAAATCATAAGCAAAATAAACAATATAACTACTAAAATACTCCTAAATAAGTATGCATATTTGCATTGCATCAAACTCCCCCATACTTAAACTTTGCTTGCCTTCAAGCAAGATAAATCCAAGATGAAAAAGATTAGCAAAATGTTCATTTACTCCCAAAAGAATGTGGCATCCTCATCAAGTAATTTCAATCACGAATGAAGTTAGAGAAATTGTAGTTTAATAATCATACTTTCAAAAGCTCAACAATGGTAAAATAGACAAGTCTTATAGCATAAGCAACAGGTTCACAAATTTATCTCAATTTAATAAGAATAAAATAAAAAATGCAAAGTCAAAGTTCTAATCAAGCTATTTAGCCAAGATAGTCACCTTTCCATAAGAAACCTTGAGACAATGCAAAGCACACTCATTAACTTACTCTTCTCATGGCATTTTTAGACACCTTTCCATAAGCAATTGTTATAAGATGCACTCTTTCCGAATGAATGCAAATGAGGAGCAAACACAAATGCACACAACTTACTCGAGTTGCATCTACTTATGACATTATACACTCTTTCCGAATGAATGCAACTAAGGAGCATACTCAATTGCACACAACTTACTCAAAATGCATCATATCACAAGCATTATTGTATTGTTCACTTATTTCTTTTTCTTATTTTATTATTATTATTATTATTTTTAAGCAATTGTCCTCATCCATTATTGAAGAGCAAATGTCTTAGTATTATGGCTATAGTTTCTCTAAAGCTACCTAAGACTCTAATAAAACCTAGGCTTAAATCATTACTACCTAGCCTAAGCATAATTAGCAAATTGATTAGTACACTTCTTAGACTTTAGAAATAGTAAAAAGAGATAAAAATGTAAACGTATTACTCATACTACATGAAACTTAAATACTTCTACCAATTGAGCATTAAAAAATTACCAACAAAACATATTAACTTTGATCAAAAATCAAAAAG
>CATIWM010559581.1:0-15103 GCA_949671775.1 Mallotus repandus
ATATTTTATATTATTTATTTTATATTATAAATTATAATTATATTATAATATTATTTAGTTATATTTATTATATTATATTAATATTATTTATTTTATTATATTATTTATATTATATATTTATGTTATAATATATTTAATTAGAATATATTTATATTTTATATTATTTATAATAATAAATAAATATAAATTAAATAATTAAAATAATATTAATCAATATAATTGAAATAATAATTAAATAATAATAATAATATTAAATAAATAATAATTATTAAATAAATAATATTAAATAATCTAAATAATAATAATAAAATTAATATAAAATTAAAATTTAGTCATATCATTTCGTTATATTGACAATTTCAAAAAACTGTTCATACTAAGAACATAGTATGTTGGCTACAATAAGGGCTATCTATTTGAGTTGGGATCATTTTGATAAAATGATTCTGCGATTTTTCTGTACTTGCAACAAAAAATATTATCCTGTATTTATATAGATAAGAGAGTATGAACACTGAAATGCTCTCAATATTTTTCTAATAAAGAAAAACTATACATAAAAAATAATAGGGGTCAATGGCTTTGTCTACCACCAACTTTAATCAATTTTACTAATATATCCTCATCTTTTCTTTATGACAATTTAATATATAAATTTTATATTTTATAGCAATTCTATCCAAAGTTAAAATTGCATATATTCATATTGAGGTGTCTTCCTTACATATAAACTAAAATCATATGTGTAATTAAGAAATTTAATAATACTGAAAAAAAAATTCTGGTTCGAAATGGCGTGATTCGCTCACCATTTTACCATGTCAAAACATTATTGTTTTATTATTTGAATTTTTAGGGTTAAAATGTTTAAACTTATTACTAAGGCATTCTCTTTCTTTTTTTTTTTTTTCCTTCTTCTTTATCATCAACTCTTCTCAGCTGAAAAAAACAAAAAAAAAAAAAGCTTTTCTCAGCTGAAAAAAAAAAACTTCTCTCTTAGTTGAAATTGGTGAAGAAATCGGTCTCATTACTACGTAAAGAATCATTTGTTTATGACATGGGAGACGAGCAACGTAAGCAAGCAATTGAAAAGAAAAAAACAAGGATAATATTTTTATTCAAAAAATTTGGGATTATCATTACAATACAATGAAAATGAAGATCTCTTAAGAGTTTATGTTGGGAATTTGTGTGCATGTAATTAATCTCTTTCTACCTAATTATAGTAACTTATTAACAATTTCTCTCAAAAAAAAAAAAACTTATAAACAATTTTGTGCGTTAATTAAGTGTTTAATTTAAAAGTTTGGACCAACGGTGCCTTTCTTCCAGTTATAGTCTATTTTTATTTTATGACCTTTATAATTAAATTCACAAGAGATTCTATAATGACTTTTGTTAATAATAATAATAATATTATTATATAATTTGAATAGTGAATGTGACATATTGATATTGATTTGCGAATGGTGTTCTAAATGTTAAAAGATGAACAATTCTTCCACAACTTTTCAATTCCATTTTGTATTTTTTTTACTTGCACACTGCTTTTAGAATGTGAATTTTACATTATATTGTGTTATATTATTATCTATCATTTATTAGGATTTATTTATATATTTATGTTGCCATCAGTGATAGTAAATCAATAGTAATATTTATTTTGGCGCTTCTGAAGTTAATCAGCATAGAACATTTGATTTAAATCTCAATAACTATGTTGTATTTTTATTTTATAAACAAAAATTCCATTTTTGTCTCTACACATCTAACATTATGATATGTATATAAATATAAACTATACAGTAACTTATAGTTTTTTTTTTCTCTTTTTGCAGATGTTTTATGCTGAGCATTTGCGTATTTCTTTTATGCGCTGATCAAGTATTGAATTCAAAAAAATTATATATGCATTTTTTCGGATTTATAGACTACTCCTATGTTATGATTTTCAGTAATAAACAAATATAATATAAGAGATTTTTTTTGAGCTGGGATTTCAAGTTTATTTTTGGTAATAATAATAATAATTATATTTGAATAGTTAATTCAGAGGTAGTCTTGCGGTAAGATTCAAAATAATTATAGAATTCGTTACGATTCTGGAGATTGATAATTTTTTAGTAACTTGACAATTATAATGGTAGCGCCGTGATTGTTGTGATAATGGTGCTGTAAGCTTTTTTAGTAACTCCATTGATGCAAGCTGGTATATAAATTCAAGAATTTAGGACGTGTTTAGTTAAGTTGTTAGCTGTTAGCTGTTGTTGTTAGCCGATAGCTGATAGTTGATTAATGTTATGTGTTTTGTGAAATCATTTAGAGCTATTGATGTTTATATGTTAAATGACTATTATAGATATTAATTAATTTTTAAAGATTTTTAAATTTTACGTTTATTATAATTTATTTATCTATATTTTGAATTATATAAATTAATATTAATAAATATTTTACATCTATAATTTTAAATATTGAAAATAATATATTTAAATGTAATAATAATAATTTAATATCTTTGTATTTGTGTGTAAATATATAAAGGGAAAAATTAACAAATAAAAATATAGCTATTAGTTTAATTTAAAGAAATAAGGATATTTAAGTAATTATATTTAAATACACGAGGTTAATTAAGTAAATTTATTTAGATATATGAGAGCTGTTGGTAAAAAGCTCCAAATTAGAGTTTTTATGAACTGGTACTGTTTGGATATCTAACAGTTACCAGCTTTTTTTCAAAAATATTAACCAAACAGATTTTTCTAGCGTTGGGAAGTGAACAACTAACAGTTTCATCCTAACGGCTAAAACAAACACTCCCTTAATATATATGTTAAACATCCAATAATTTGGTGTAATAAACTAAGTGTTGGTAAAAATTTTCTATATATGTATATGTTCAATACTACTAGACTTGTAATAATCTGTGATATATATATATATATATATATATATACACGAGGGGTGTGAGTTGCAGTTTCCCCATCTGAGATGGAAGAAACGACCTTTTCTTATTAATGTGTTGACTGTCAGGGCATTTGCTTTTCCACTCTCTGTCTTCACAAACAGCCATAATGAGGGCATTTTTCAGTACTATAAATATACACATTTATATGCATGTGTGTATATATATACGCACACACCCTTTTGAGAAAATTAATTAGCTGGCTAGGGAGATACAATATGCTTTTGTTTTATACACTGGATGAGCCATATATATATATAAATGCAAAACTGTGTTCTGACCAAATCAATAATTATTCCCATATACTTCCTCACTGTTGCAATTGGAGTAATCAAGGTTAGATCATAAACAATGTTCAGCTGATGATATATAGTTAAAGGTTAATTAGCTTTGATAGATGACGTGGTGGAAGCTATAAATAAAAGAGATAAATATTAACACTCTGTTGATTTAAATAAAAATACAAGAGATTCAATCTTTTGTAATATATTGATTACGAATAATATCAGTATATAGACATTAAAATTTATTGATTCTTAATAGATTGTCGATATCAACGTAGCAATCAGAGTTGAGAAGATGAATAATATTCCTTATATATTTATGAATAGTGTAGGTTAAAATAATATAAGAATACAAGTGGTATGATAAATACAGGATTCTATAAGTGATATACATAATAATAATTAAACAATAGTTATCATTATCATAATCCGCTAATACCCCCCTCAAGCTGATTACTGCCAATTGAGAAGTCGAAGCTTGGTGCGATGCTGAAGAAATTTCGAAGTAGACAAAGGCTTTGTCATGCATGATATCAGCAATTTGATCATCCGTCGTTAAAATTGAACCTGTAATTGCCGAGTTTCAACTTGTTCCTTGACAAAATAATAGTCAAGTTCTATATGCTTAGTACGAGCATGAAGAACAGGATTGGATGAAAGATAAATAGCACCAACATTATCACACCATAAAACCGGTGGTGTAGAAAGAGGGACATCAAGTTTAGATAACAAGGACTGAATCCACATTAACTTGACAGTGGCATTAGCTAAAGCCTTGTATTTGCTCTCTGTGAAAGAGCGAACAATAGTGGGTTGCTTTTTAACCATCCATGAGATGAGGTTGTTGCCAAGGTAAATAGCAAACCCACTGGTAGAGCGTCGATCATCAGGACATCCTCCCCAATCACTATCAGCAAAACAATGAAGAGACATAGTAGAAGAGGGATGAAAGAATAGAGATAGGCCAACTATATGTTTCAAGTACCTTAAAACCCGTTTTACTGCTTGCCAATGATGATCCATAGGGCAATGCATGTACTGGCATAATTTATTGAAAGAAAAGGCAATGTCTCGGCATGTCAAAGTAACATATTGGTGGGCCCCAACTAGTTGGCGATATAATTCCCCATTAAGAAGTGAATTACCTGAAGATTTAGAGAGGACATGAGAGACCGCCATGGGAGTATTACACGGCTTAAAACCACTCATCTTGGTCTTATATAATAAATCAAGAATGTACTTTTGTTGAGAAAGTAAAAGACCTTGTTTATGGCAGATGACCTCAATTCTTATAAAGTAGTTACGAGGCCCCAAATCACGAATAGGAAATTCTTGATGAAGAACAGAAATAAGAGCATCAATCTCATCATTGCAGGACCCTGTAATAACAATGTCATTAACATATATCAAAATGAAAATTTTATTAGCACCTTTATGTCGAATAAATAAAGAACTATTAACTTTAGAGGAAGAAAAGCCAAAGGGGAATAAGAATGCTGCCAATCGAGTGAACCATGCCCAAGGTGCCTATTTGACGACAGACATGAGTGGGATGATCTTTATTAATAAAGCTCGACGGTTGGGACATATAAACTTCCTCATCCAATTTTTCATGTAGAAAAGCATTAGATACATCTATTTGGCACAGAGACCACTTTTAAGTAACTGCAATGTTGAAAATGGCGCAAATAGTGGTAGCTCGGATGAGAAGACTATAAGTATCATGATAGTCAACACCCTATTGTTGATTATACCCTTTGGCAACTAAGCGTACCCTTTGGCAACCAAGCGTGCTTTGTAATGCTCTATAGAACCATATGGTTTTCTTTTGATTCTCAACACCCATTTACTACCAATAACATTTTTGTGCACAGGACATGGAACCAAAGACCAAGTGTGATTAGTGACCAAGGCATTTATTTCCTGTTACATTGCATTTCACCGTTTAGAGTATGGTTTGGCTTGTGTCATACACCAAATTTTGACTGTCCCTAAAAAGGTCCAGTGATGAAAACACCCCAATTTTATGAATTATGAATTATCAGAATGATAAGTAGCTCATTGCGAGCAACCGTCGCTCAAAACATGCAACTCGTCAGACTGGTGTTCATCTCGTAAGACCGGAGTTCAACTTCATGAAAATTGAAAGCCGATTTTGACAAAACAGATGTTGGAAACACGTCCAAAATCCCTAAAAACTTCTAGAAGTGACCCTAGAATAGTGCGCATAATCCTGAGAAGTAGCGCATGACCACACCTGAACACATTTTGCTCACGCATGAAAATGAAAGCTAATTTTGACAAAATGGACATAGGAAAAGCATTTGAGAGGTTCAAAAACCCTGAAAAATACCCCCAAAATAGTGTGATTGGAGCTTGGGAAAGCCGCGTGACATGCACAAGAGCGCGTGATCACGCGTACCAGAAGTGTGATTATGTGCTTCGGTACACGTGCACATGCACAAAAGCACGTATACACACACCTTAGGATGTATGATCACATATTTTTGACACATTTTCCTATAAAAAAGGGTCTCTACCTCCCATTTGTGAGGGGGGGGGACAAGAGCCAAAGGAAGCAAAAAAGCATACACACACATTGAAACACTATCAAATTGAAGACTCAAGAGTCTCAATTTACACACTTTTAGCCCACCTTTTACATTTTTTGTAGGATATTTAGACCACTTTTAAACTAAACCCAACCATATCTTTGTCAAAGCACGCTTCAAAGGTATACGAATTGGCATTACACACGTCATTTTCAACCTCTCAATGAGGAAAGCTTGAAAATCCTGTGAAGCTAAAACTTTAAAAACTCAAAAAGACAAGCTCAGTCGAATCTGAGGACCAAATAATCATTTTTGCACGTTTACTTTACTGTCTTGCATTTTACTTTATTACCGCTAGCATTTAAGAAATTGTTGTGATTGTGTGATGAGACTAGCAACTTGCATGTTAATTAAATAATCTCTGCTATGTTCTGCTTATAACAAATCATCATTTTGCATCAATATGCATTCAATAAACACAAAAGATGATTTATCTAAGCTAAAGCTTCGATATTGCAGTCCAATGATGCAATCATCATTATTTACTGTTTATCTTATTATATAGAAATGCTTTATAATAATTCCTGTAAGAACATGAACTACGTGCATTTGTTTAATCATTCATGATGCATCAATCATCTTCATTGTGCTTATATGATGTCTGAATGAATGAATAGATGGAATTGTACATAGTTGTATTAACCTCTGTCTTGCAGGTATTTGCTAGATTTACATTTCTGCAACCTTCTTTTCCTTTTTTAAAATGTATTTACTAGGAAAGCCTTATAAATAATTACACTGAATTTCTCATACTTTCCGTTACTATCAATGTGCTTGTATGAATATGTATATATCAAATGTCATTACCGAAATTAGGGTGCTGCAATTGTCATATATTGAGTATCATAATGAGAAATAGTCAAAAAGTAGATAAGATCTCCTGGGCTCAGAATCTATGCTGGAGATGATACTTGTTGAGTGACCCGATATCATCCCTTTCATCTTTTCCTAGTTTTCTAAAAACCAGGTGGCGACTCCAAACACAAAGCGTCTCGTATCCCTCTGAGACCAATCATTTGTCCCTATCCTGTAAATGGAATGGATGTCCCATCCGGCAAAGTTGCCATGTCCTTTGGAATCAAAAAAATGTCCCAAACCTCCGAGACACCCAAACAAAAAAATCACTCATAGTGGCGACTCCACTGGGGACTCTGGTTAGAGAGATCAATTCAAAAATTGATATTTCTCATTACACTATACTAAATCATATGGAGCCCTTCACCATTACATATGCACTACACATCACACGTGCACTCTTGGTCCCTATCAGCCGATAATAACAGAAAGTGATCCACTATGATTCCACAGAAGTCATAGGGTGACTGATTCAGATTTATCACCTTTAGCCATTCTCGCTAAAGGAGCCCTTAGCCTTATACCCTCGACTCAACTCTTGTAAATAAACCAATAGAAATCTCCACTAGGATCCCACCAAGCTTTGCATGCTAGCCCTGATGTTGTCCGTTTGACCTGACATTCACAAATGTTATGACGCTTTTAGTTTCTATCATTAATTGATGTCATTATGTTTGTTCTCATAGACTGCTCACACTTAGACTATGTGATCCTTGTTTGCCTTACATAAGCCCAATGTGCAAGAAATGATAAGAATCATTCACCTCAATATGAATAGCCTGTGAGAACTGGCAAATAGTGACATCTTTCGATGACAGAACCTACAAGCGTCGTCCATTTATCCTTATCAGATCAAATAGATGGGTCAAGAATTCGACTAGATTGTAGACATTTATGTTGAAAGAATTAAATCATAAACTATTAAACGATGCTTTTATGCCTTTTGGTAAACGTATCGAATATCAATGTAGGGACATGAAACTGGACCCCTCTTGTTAACTATTGCCCCTACATATGCGGGCATGTAAGGACTATAGACGCCATTTGTGACCCAATGATTGGTCCTCACATTGATATTATACGCTTACCTCGAGTGCATTTGAGCATTGTTCCTTAGTTTACCTCTTAATTCTCATCAATACAAATCAAAACAGCCTAGTCTAAGAGGGGATCCATAGTCCCCTGCTAACTATCGGGTCAAGGCCCACCTAGGAAAGAGACTGAATAACCTCGTAGAGTGATAAGGTTGGAACCGAGAGCTTGCTTGTGAATGGTTTATTACTTGTGCAGGAAAAGCTAACAACCTCTTGCATAATCATGCATACATGACATACATATAGACAACATATACTAACCATATTTTTTGTAGCCATATGCATCTATCATAATAAGACTATGCATGAGCATGTCATGCATACATGTTAATCGTATTCTTTTGTAGGCACATCCAATGCATGCATCATTAATCATTTGTTTATTCTATCTCACTAATGTGCAATAAACTAGATCCCAAAATGAGTGACTGTGAGCCTAAGTCTTCTCACCAGAATTATAGGAAAATAAGAGTAATGATTCAAAGCTTGCTTAAAGATGCCACCATGGTCGAGAACCTCCAAGCCCAAATAAGTCTCACTAGACATTTTCTGCACAACCTTGACAAGGCTGACTGGAAAAGCCTACAATCCTATGGAATGCTATGCATTAAAACTTTCCAGCATGTATGCCTTGACCATGACCTCTTACATGCAGCAATGTCATTCTAGGATCCATACGAGCATGTGTTTTGGTTTAACACTATGGAGCAATGCCTATTATATGAGGAGTTTAGTGCCATTGCCGGACATATCCCTACTAAAACCAAAGAGGCAATCTTCATTGACTAAGATATCAAATATTCTGGACTTGGATCAGCACTCCTTGACCTAAGCCCATAAAAGCTTGATGAGTTAGTTACTATAAACAAACGACTGATTCCTATACAGCTCTTGAACGCCTGTACAACAAAGGAACCAGGAAGCCTACCATGGGCATGACTTCTCACTTGCTACCTCTTTATCCAATACTTCACAGTGTCACGTGACGGATTGGAAGATTATAAGATACTCCAAGTGATTAAAGGCATAGAATGCAGAATGACTCCCTTCCCACTAATCTTAGTAGAAACCATTCAAGGCCTGGATGATTACAGTACTGGAAAGTATTCAAGCTTTACTGGAAGTCCCCTATCACTTCAGATTTGCTACAATAAAAGCTAAGCCTTCTGGAAAAACCTGCTGGTAATTGGATTAAGTACTAACCAAAAAGCCATTAAGAAAGACATATCAAAGATATCAATGGCCGCTCAATATATATCTCGGTTGAGCAATGGATTGAAAGCATGAAAAATGCCCCAGAAGAACAGATAACCTGGAGATGCCTTTGGTGGAGACTGGAGCATGTGACCTTAAGCACATAGGTGAATTGCGTAACAATCTCAGGATTCAGATCATGCACCCATTACTACCCAGCATTGGTAATAAGATAGCATTGGGTAAAGCAGCACATGCCATCTAGGCCTGCAGACTTCTCAGAAGGAAGATTATCTCAAAAATTCATCGACCATTTTAGAACAATATGGTAAAGGAGAATCATTCATCACTTTACCACCAGTGATTGGGACAATATTACTGATAAGACCTACAAGCAGTGGGTGATCCACAGACAGAATCACCTGTTAAATAATTAATCTAGAAAACTTTAGCCTTTGCTTTCCCGTTATCTGAAATTGATGATGTAATGAACTTTAAAGTTAATGTAATGAAATCTAAAGTTAATGTAATGAAATCAAATTTTTCTTACTTGTTCGATGTCCTTTCTAACGGTAGTGTGCATTGCATTGATCAAAATATTACATATTTAACATTCATTCCATATGCACTGAACCATTTAACATTGGCACAGAAAATGAACCACGCATTTTGCATATTTTGAAAGATGTTACCCCTGAAGAGAGGAGAGAAATTAATAAAATATTTAAAAGTATTTGCTTGGACATGCGAAGACATGCCCGGCATTGATAGAGACATCGCTCAACATTACATTCCCACCAAAGAAGGGTGTAAACCAGTAAGGCAGAAGCTGAGAAGACTCAAACCAAAATGGGCCCAATTGGTAAAAGAAGACATCAAAAAACATATTAATGCTAAGTTCCTAGAGGTGGTAGATTATCCAGAGTGGTTAGCAAACGTCCTGCTAGTGCTAAAAAAAGATGAAAGGGTCAGAATTTGTGTTGACTACAGAGATCTAAACAAAGCATGCCCAAAGGATGACTTCTCTTTGCCTCACATAGAGGTGTTAATAGACATCATTGCCTCTTGCATAATGTATTTCTTTATGGATGGATTTTCTAAATATAATCAGATTCTGATGGCCATCATCGACAAAGCAAAGAAGTCCTTCATAACAGAATGGGGTACTTACTATTACAGGGTAATGTCCTTCGGCCTGAAAAATGCAGGAGCAACCTACCAAAGAATGGCAACAGCTATATTTCATGACATGATACACAAAGAGGTTGAAGTGTACGTAGATAACATGATGGTTAAGTCAAAAACCATAGAAAGGCATTCAACTGCTCTCGAAAAATTCCTCAAAAGGGTTGAAAAGTATAGCCTCATGCTTAATCCTAAAAAGTGCGTATTCGGGGTGACTTCAGGCAAGATGCTAGGATATATTATTAGTCAGAATGGGATCAAAGTGGATCCAGATAAAGCAAAAGCAATCAGAGAAATGCCAGTGCCAAAAATAGAGAAAGAAATCAGAGGGTTTTTAGGGAAACTACAGTTCATAAGCAGGTTCATCGCCAAGTTAACAGCAGATTGCAAGTGCATTTTCAAGCTACTCAGAAAAGATCAGCCAGTCATATGGAATGAACAGTGTCAAATAGCATTCGACAAAATTAGAAACTACTTAGCCAATCCACCAGTTTTGAAACCACCTAAGTCCAAGTTGCCATTAACCTTGTACCTAGCCATTGAAGGAAATACAATCGGTGCAATGCTAGCCCAAAAAGAAGAAAGAGAAGCAGAGCATGCAGTCTACTAATTGAGAAAGAAAATGCTGCCTTATGAGGAAAAGTACAATCAAGTCAAACAAATATGCCTAGCAATGGTATGGGCAATGAAGAAGCTCAGACACTATTTTTAATCATACAAGATTCAAGATATGTCCAAAATGGATCCTATGAAGCATCTCTATGAAGCTCCGTCCCTAATGGGAAAACTCACTAAGTGGCTCGTTCTACTTGCAGAATTTGATATGTAGTATCTGACTAAGAAGACAATGAAAGGAGAGCAGTTCCTAGCCCTCAACCCAATTCTAGATTGAGAAGAAATTCAACTAGACTTCCCAGATGACCTTAGCACGGCCATCGAGGTGCAGGGATGGTGTATGTACTTTAACGGGGCAGTTAATCAATTCAGAGCAGGAGTCGGGATTATACTCTTGACACCAGAAGGAGAAGTGGTACTAATCGCTAAAAAGCTAGCGTTTAGGGTTACGAATAATGAGGCAAAATATGAAGTATGTGCACTTGACATGGAAGCTTTGATAGCTTTAGGGGTAACGAAAGTCAAAATATTTGGAGATTTCATGTTGGTAATCAATCAGACAACAGAAGAATGGGAATTGAAAGAACAACACTTGAGGCCATATCTGAGCCATCTGCAATAGCTCACCTTATCTTTCCAAAGATGCAAATTCATCCATTTTCCTAGAAACTATAACCAAATGGCAGATGCACTCACTTTCTTAGCATTAGTATTGGAAGGACTGGCCAAAATGCCCATAAAGCCTCTAATCCTACTCAAATTAGAGTAACCTAGCCATAAATGCCTCAGAATAGCATAAACGAAAGCAGACAACAAACCTTGGTTCTATAATATACAATAATACCTCACAAAGAGAATTTACCCTAAGAAGGCAGTCAAAAAAGACAAGGCAGTCATTCGACAGTAGGCATCAAAATTCACATCACACCAGGGTGTATTATATAGAAGAACTTCAGTCGGGATACAACTCAAATGTCTGGACGAGATAGAAGTTGTTAGAGCAATGGAAGAAGTGCACAATGGCATATGTGGTTCTCCATCCTAGCTAAAAAGTTAATGAGACAAGGGTTCTTCTGGATGACGATGATGGAAGACTTCATCAAATTCGTAAGAAGGTGCCACAAGTGCCAAATTCATGGGGACATCAGCCATCTTCTCCTAATAAAGCTACACTCTATCTCTTCTCTGTGGCCCTTCTTAACATGGGGGTTAGACATAATTGGAGAAATTCACCCAACAACCTCAACCAGACATAGGTTTATCCTAATGGCAATCGACTACTTCATAAAGTGGGTTGAAGTAGAATCATACATAAAACTGGGGGCAAAACAAGCGGCAAAGTTCATAAGAAAAAATCTATTCTGTCGATATGGGATTCCCCATCATATAGTTTCAAACAATGGTGTTCAGTTCCAAGGGCAAGTGAGGGAATTACTAAGGAGCTATAAGGTGGAGCATCATAAATCCTCACCTTACAGCCCACAAGCAAACGGGTTGATTGAAGCTGCAAATAAAAACATAAAAAAGATCTTATCAAAGATGACTCAGACTTACTGTGATTAGGCAGATAGACTACCATACGCATTATGGGGATATAAAATAACAGTCAGAACTTCAACAGGGGCCACTCCTTTCTCACTAGTATATGGATCTGAAGCAGTACTCCCAATGGAAATGAAAATCAAATCACTGCGAATAACAATTGAATCTGAACTACCTGAAGCACAAGGGTCCGACAAAGGCACAACAACCTCACCATCCTGGACAGTCAAAGACTCAAGGCATTGTATCATACGTAACTATATTAAGCTCGACTGGCTAGAGCCTTTAATAAAAAAGTCAAACACAATAGTGTGAAAGCAGGAGAATGGGTGCTAAAACAAGCCAAACAGAATGTCTCAGACCCTCGAGGGAAGTTCAGGCCAAACTGGGAAGGCCCATATCTGGTCAAAACCATTCTATCAAGAAGAGCTGTTGAGCTAATGGACTCTGAAGGAAATGAGTTCTCTGAGCCTACCAATATAGACCGCTTGAAGAAGTACTATGTCTAGAGAAAATACAAAAAAAAATTTTGCTGAGTTAAAAATCGAAAAAGGCAGCTCAGGTAAAAATTAGGGCATTTCCCGCTAGGTTGAAACCCGAAAGGGTGACCTAGGCAAAAGTTAGGGAAACCGAGATAAAATACTTAGTTAGAAAACCTAAATGGCTGACTAAGGACAGGGGTACTATCGATTTGAAATTTGCATAAATGCAATTGTGCTTTTCTTAAATGTCTTCAGTAAATATGAGAATGATTGTCAAATCATGTAAGTACATTTAAGAAAATGCAATACATCATCATCATCTGAATCCATTGAGCATGCTAAGTACAATTTGCATATTTTCATTACATGCTTGCAGTTCTTATCTATTTCATTATCTCTCCTCCAGATTGCCAGCTACTATCATCAAACCTCAAAAAAAACCCAGCTAGGTGCAAAGAGCTCTGAAAAGAGACGCCCTAGGCAAAAGAGAGAAGAAAAAGAAAAATACACCCAGATAGGTGCAAAGAGCTTTGAAAAGAGACGCCCTATGCAAAAGAGGGAAAAATAAAATAAAGAGGTAGACGAAGCAAAATAATAAGATAGAATAGTCACAGTTACATGAACAAATGTTACAATTAGGAACATACAAATTAGTCAATCCAGAATACAACAACAACAGCCACTAGTATAGAATATAAACACAGGGAAAAATGCTGAAGATACAACACCCAGAGTCCATAACCTCGAGAAAATAGTACAACACTGAACAACCATAGCCAAAAGACTATACCTAGCCTCCTAAAAACAAAAACATTAGTTATGGGTGCCATCAAGAACAATAACTGAATCCATTCAGGCATCCCCGTCATCCAAGCTAGGCTTCGCATCCTCTGCATCCATCTCAAAAGCCGCCAGTCACACATGCAGTTGATCGCTCTGCTTATGATAAGACGCTTGCTCCCTCTCCCATTCACAACTAGCGAGGATGTACTCACTCTACATTAGATAAACATCATGGATCACATCTCATGCATTCATAAAAACATATGCATTTGCATAAAATAGGTACAAATCAATAAAGGAAGAAGGTAGTACGCTCTGTGCACTAGTAAACTCCATGAAATACTCTTGCATGCTAATAGTAGCAGTATACCAAGACTGAGCAATGGAAACATGCACCTTCAAAGCAAAAGAAATCATATAACATACAAATAAAAGAAAGAGAAACCCCTCACAGAGTCAAGAGACTAACATCAGTAGCGTCTGCAGGCACTACATCCGACGGTGGTGTACCCACTCTAGGTAAAGAGAAACGTGCCCCTACTCCTGTAACTGACAGCCCGTACAACATCGGGGGCACTGCAGTCATAAAATCACTAAGAATAACACCACTAGATCCCACACCACTGGCATGTGTCGTCCCCTCAATCCTAGGGCCACTTTCCTCATCTGATCTCCTTTGACGGCGTCCATAACGCTACAGATAAACCCTTATAACTCATGTCATTTACTTTTTAATACTAACATAGTTTGTTACATGCTTATGTAAAAATAGAGAAAAAAGACACACAACTCATAAGCATACTAGATTAGAAGATGTTACCCTAGAAGTGAAGCGCTAAGTGAGTGAACTAACCGGATAGTCCAAGCATAGGTCTCCAGGCTATAGACAACTGGAATCAAATCTCCTTGAGAAAGTCGAGGTGGACAAGAGGAGGCTCCACCACTGGTCCCAACAGCCTCTATAGCTCCAGTAGTAGAAGTCCCTGCACCAATCTGTCTAAGAACCGCCTCATCCTCTAAAATAAACTCGTAAAAAAAAAAGTAGTATTCATACCGCCAAAGTCACCAAGATCATCAGGAATAAGAGGGAAGTCCATAATTCTTGCATTGTGCAAAGCAACAAAATAACAACAGAATAAAATAAAAGAAAAATGCTCTGAAAACTCAAACAGGGCCTATTGAAGGTCAAAAAATAGGTAAAAATCACTCCGAACTTGAAAATGAGTTCAATTTAAAGAAATTGAACACGCCTCGGAGCGTGTGATCACATGCCCCAGAAAGTTATAGTAGCATTCCATCTACTTAGTAGTATTCTCATTTGCTTGACACCTCAGAAGGTTATAATAGCATCTTCATCGACTTGACACCTCAATAGGTTATAGTAGCATTTTCATTTGCTTAACACCTAAATAGGTTATAGTAGCATCTTCATTTACTTCACATCTCCATAGGTTATAGTAGCATCTTCATTTGCTTAACACCACAGTAG
>CATIWM010559613.1:0-10727 GCA_949671775.1 Mallotus repandus
AAATTAAAAATTAAAAATTAAATATAATATAAAATAAATTAATATAATAATATATAATTTAATATAAATATAATAATATTAAATTATTTTATTTAAATATTAAATAGATAATTAAATTAAATAGATAATAAAATATATTAAATAGAAATATTACAAAAATATGATCTCGATTTTTTAGAGAGCATAGAGATATAGAACGGATAATGGAAATCGAACCGGCATCGTTAGTTTGAAAGGTTAGGGGTTATAATCGACGTTGATTCATTATTTTTAACGTCTCTAATTCAAAACAGAACATGAAATTAGTGAGAATTTATTTTGATATTTTTTATGAAAAATTCTAAGATAACTTTATTTTTTATTTATTTTGATTTCACTTTATTTTTATCACTATTGGATGAGCGTGTTAAATAATCAAATAATGATTAATAACAAAGTAAAATTTTCTTTGTAAAAAATAAAGTAACCATATATTACACTCTTTTTATTATACTTTTATTTTATATTATTTTTTTATTATAATATATTTTTTATTTGCATGAATAAATAATTCATCTTTAAAAAAAGAACTTGGATTTTGATTAAAGGCCAAAAAAAGAAGGGTAAAAGAAAAGAGGATCGCAAACTGTGCCAACGGTCTGTTTGCCGTTTATCAGCAGTAATAAAAAGGAGTCAATGAAAGTGACATGCTGCTGAAGATATTACCAAGGTATTGGCTTTGAAAAATATTAATTTAGCATGAATCTATCAATATTTTTTTTTGTCCAAGGAATCTATCAATATTCGTTCCAATAAAAGAAACATGTAGTAATTAGGTCATATTATGAATTAACTTTCATACATATAACGTTTTTGAATTTAAATTGTTCTTTTACCATTAAATCAAGATGGGGGATTTCAACTTAAGTTTTCGAATAATGCTACAGGAGCTTGGCCATCAGATCAAATATTATTGGTTAAATTGATTTAATTATTAAATTAAAATTTTTGGTCGAGATATAGATTAAATCTGGATAAAATTGTATACATTTTCAAAATTTCTGTGTGAGATTGTGACTTGTTAACATTTTTTGTTAGATTAGAGTCACTTCAGCCATAATTGCATCATGTCTAATAAATTGTACAATTCCTATAAATTTAATCTCTATAAATCCTTTAAAATGAAGTCTCAAAATTAAGGTAACACTCAAAACCATGATAAGCCTTGTATTAATAATTAGAAAATATATATATATATAAAATATGCCTCTAATACATTTTGCTTAAAAAACAAAAACATAAACTATACAACAGCCAGTCCTTTCATTTTAGGTCTTCTCTCAGGAGGCTCAGGAGACATTGCCTTTCTCTTGCTAATACTGATATTGCTGCTCTTATTGCTGTTGTCCATATTGCTTCCAATTTCTTTACAAGAATGTTCAAGAGATTTTAGAAGGTGAGACTGAAGCTTCTCCACATCTGATAACTGAAGAGGCTTCAACAAGAATTCCTCGGCTCCACCTTCCAAGCACCTATATATACATATGTTTTGGTCTATACATGTAAGCCTTCTTTCGTAGTGCTAAATGTGCATAAAATTCAACAATGGCCAGGACTAAGAAACTTACATGCTAATTCTAGAAGGTATATTTTCAGATGACATGACCACCACTGGAACATCTTTCCAAGAAGAACCCTGAATTGAAAATAGAAATTAAATTAGAAAAGGCTACTGTTAAATTCAGGTAAATATCTTTTCTTTTTTTCAACTATGTCACTTGTTAAGACGCTATAAAACAACGACTAATTAGTTGTTAGTGTTAGAGAAGAAAGAGAGACATATAATTTATTATTTAGGGTGGGACACCACACAAGTGGATTCTACCAACCTCTTGGGATGAAATTTAAGAAAAATTCTTAGTTGGGTTTCACGGAAGTTTAAATTTAAGATCTTAAGGTTCTAGGACCTCAATTTAGACCAATTGATTAAATCTAAAATCTTAAGTTTCTAAGATCAATTGGTCTACGCCTTATTGACATGAACATATCTTTTCATTTGATTAGTCTTTTTGAATATATATTATACATGTATATCCTAATTAATCATATCAATGCTCAGGATGATAATAAAATCAAAATTCTAGCTCTTTAATGGAAAAATGTCTCACATGCTCTTGATTTGTTGATCTAGCTAGCTACCAAAGTTAATATTGAAATGATTCTTGCACAAAAAAAGAAGAGTGTAGAAGAAAATGAAATGTGTTCCCCTTTTATGCTGGCTAGGTTGCCTCACATTTCTTTCATTGCTCTTCTGACAAATGTGTCCGATGGTCCCCTTACACATTTTTCTGTTGTTGTCAGTTTTTTCAACCAAGATCAATCTCCAACTGTATTTTCTTCAATTATTCCTTCTTTGTAATAATATTTTACTACACCCCTTCAAATTATAACTACCACAAAAAAAATAATGTTTTATGTTACAGGGCTGCAATGTTAATAGTACTGTTGTCCTCCTATATTTATGAGAACATCAAAAAAAAAAAAATTATAAGAGTAAAAATGCAAAATTTAAAAAAATGTTTTTTTTTTTTTTCGCGGCTCGTGACATATATACATAATATTGAACAATTTATATGGTTTAAGTTGGAGACATTGCAAAAATTTAAGTTGCTAAATAATAATTTTTTTTTATGAAGATTAAAAGATCGTGAATTTAATTTATAGAAAATTATAGCTTCTTTAATCTGGCATTACCAAGTAATTATAAGACACAAAAATTAGAAAAAAAAATAAATTAAGTTGGTGAAGATGATTCTACCTTGACTCTTTTGAGCAAATCATAACCGCTCATTCCAGGCATACAATAGTCTGTCATGATCAAATTGACTTTCATTCCCTGAGAGTTCCAGAGAATCACAAAAATAAATTGTCATGTAGGACTTAATTATAGGACCCATTAGAGAATAAGAACAAGAATAATAATAATAATAATGAGTGTGAATTGATTTTGCATTTTTTTCCCCTTTCAAACTGCGTGTTGGATAGGGCAAAACAATGCATCACAAGCAAGCAACCAAAACAAAAGACAAAATAAAATCATTAATTAATCACACTGTAGAAAATTAAACAAGAATATATATACCTTTGAAATTTAAAGGTACCCTCAGCTTCTTCATCAAGAGAACTGCGGATTACTTTACAAGAAAATATATATAACAAAGGACAATATAATGTAGAGAAAAGATGAGGCAAGAGGAAGCAAGAAAAATTTTGGAACTTCTTTGGTTTCACTCAAAGCCCAAAAAAGGTTAATGTATTTTGGTGCCAAAAGAAACCAAAATCACTTGAACAAGAAAATGCTGGAGCCCTTCATCATGTGCTTAACGCATATATATATATATATATGATGGTATGCATTCAAGACATTTTATGGTCCACATAAGTTGTGATTAATGGCACATTTCTTTTTTAGATTTGGCCTTAAGTTTATCATCATCATCACCAAAAGCAATATAACATTTTTGAGCTGAATATGCTTTTGGGTATGCATGAGTGTGGTCCATGGAGAATCTTGAATTCAGATTGTGTTGATATTTTGCTAGACAAATAAAATGTGCAGGATCAAAGGGTAACATCATGATTACCATATAAATGTGCTCCATAGTAAAGAATCTTTAAATTATAATATTTACATTTCTAACATTATATTCAATGTCTTTTAAATGGGGGGATTCATTGTACAAAAGCTCTTCATTTCACTGATAGATTTACAACAGAATTAGTGGTCCTTAGTCTTAAAACACTCTTGAGAGTCATGACCACTACCTTATCATCATCTCACATATCTTTCATTTCACTGACCATATGTATCATCAAGGTGAAGAAAGAAACACACTGAAAATTTGCCCATCAAGAACCATTACTTCATCTATTTATTTGTTGGAACTCATAAATATTGTATTATCTAAAAACATGATAATATTAATGAAATCTGATTGGAGTCATTGACATTTGGATCAAGTGGACATGAATATATCTTGGATGATCCTCTAACTTGTGTTGGGAAAAGATGCCTGAATTGTATCTGAGGTTGTATTATGATAATAAATGCTTCCTTGACCTCTATTTCTATGTTCATGTTGAGTTCATGCCTGGTGTATTATGATCAAGAATGGTAGAAATAATGAGGAAGAGAGGTAGGAGAAAAAAGAAAAAAATTTGCCAGACAATAACTTTTTTGGCATATTCTGCCCTTTAAATCAATTTCTTTGAACAGAAGATGGTGTTAATATACAATTATATTATGTAAAGACTAAAATATAGCAATTGTTTATACCTCTGGTTGCTGTTGCTGTTCTTGTTGGGTTGATTGAGAGGAGAAGGAAGAAGGAGATGAAGAAGCTGTAGCTGCATTATTGTTGTCTATGTTATTAAGCAATCCCAGATATTCTAAAGCTTTATCTCCAGAGTCCACACAAGTTACTGCAACAATTAATCGAAACCACGACAACATCAACAACATATCCATATAAATAAATAGATTATACACATTTTTACAACAAGAACAAGAACATGAACAAGTACTCAAACTATATAAACATATATATACCCCGATAAGAAGAAACTCTAAGCAGTTTCTCTAATAACTTCCTGTCAAGAACACTATCATCCACTGCCAATACATGAAAGTGCTGCTGCTCTTGTTGCTGTTGCTGTTGTTGTTGGGTGTCTTGATGATCGGCTGATATCATCTCCATTATTTGGTCAAAAAAGAGAACTAAAATTCAAGCTAGCTATAGCTGCAGCACCCAGCAGTCTTGCTATATATTCAGTTATTGATCTATGCTTTATAGTACTACTGATCAGAGGAAATAGAGAATAACATAAAAGAAATGAGAGAGTAGTACTGTGTAAAAGTGGGGATTATTCGGTGGGTTTTATATATAATATTAAGCAAGCAATTGGAAGCAACTGTATATCATTTCTAAAGAACGTGTAGTAGACAACACAGAGACACACTATTTTTCTTGCAGCTGCAGGAAAAGGGCCCAAGGGCAAGAATGAAAGAAATAAAGAAAGGAATGTACTGTACTGTATTGTATTGTATTTTTTTTTTTTTTGAATTTTTGGCTGGCTGCTATGATCTATCCTTAGATTCTCTTATTGTATGTTGGTACAACCACTACTCTTTCCTTCTTTCTTTCTTTTTTCTTTTTTTTTTTTAGATTTTGTTTGATTGCTAAGGAAAATCAAAAGAGATCTTTGTTCCCATTTAGTCATAGATTGTGTAGACATTTTTCATTTTGGTTGGATTGGATATATGACCTTGTATAAGAATTTCACTAAAATAAAGATTTATCTAAGATAATATTATATTCAATGATTAAAACCAGTCACAATATCTTACTCATTCACAATATGTCACTCATTCATAGGTTACAATATAGGTCATTCATTCATCAGTTGAATATAATATCATACGTGTAAATAAAACTTTTTCAAAGAATAATTAATAATATATGAAGATTAAATATTAACAATTTGTTAAAATATTTTTCTCTTAATGTTGGGCTACCAATTACATATTAAGATCTTAGTTTAACTTTTTCTGCATGCAATTATTAATTGTGCCTATTCATTTTTATTACGATGAAATTTTAGCAATATTTTTTTTATAGGATCACTTGTAGATCCCGATTAATTCGGATTTGAAATTTTAATATTATCTCGAATCCAAGACTTCTGATTAAGTTGAAAAAGTTTCTTACCAACTCATCCATGCCATCTTGTTAAATTTTAACATTATTTTAAAGTTATTGTTACGAAAAATATGTAGAAATGTTTTTTTTTTTAAGAGAAGTATGTAGAAATGTTAGGATTCACATTTCTTGACTAAAAGTTCGTGAGATTTGGTCCAGTAGTTACACTCTTACAGGCATATAAAAAATCTTCTGTTTAAGACCCTCCACTCCCCCTTCCTATTAAAATGGTTTAAAACAATCTTATACTAAATGAGAGTCTTTAAATGGATTAAGTAAACTATAATCTATTAGACATAAATTTTTTCCCATTATCTTGAATTTTGTTTTGATTGAAAATTACTCTTGCCTTGTATGTTAACTAATCAAAGTCTTTGGTTTTAATTAAGAAAATTTGTTCCAACAAACCAACCAGTAAGATGTGACTCATTGGACGCCTTCTTCTAGACTTATCTTTGGCTTCTTCTTTTTTTTTTAATTTACATTAACAAGATTAGAATGAAAATGAAAATTGGATTGGAATGAAAGAGATCCAAAATAAAATAAAAATTTTAATAAAATGTTTGTTTTATTATTATAATCATATTTATTACAAAATTATTTTTGCTGTTTGATTTATTATTATAAAATTCAGCATTACGATTATTTATTATAAAATTATTTTTAAAGTTATTTATTAATTTTTAGTGAAAATATTATTATAACTTTTGAAAATTATTGTAAAAATTATTTATTATTTTAATAAACATTTTTATTCAGATTTTTTAATAATTATTTTTATGAATTTATATATATTATTTTATTGCTTCAAAAAATATATTTCATTTCATAAATTTTTATAATATATAATAATATTTAAATTTTTTACAAATTTATAATTAATTTGACTTGATTTTCATGAAAATAAGAAATTAGATTTCCATTTTTCATATAAATTTTAGTCAACCAAACATTAAAAATTGGAACTCACTTATTCTATTTTTCAATTTTAATTTTAGCCTTATGACCTTAAATTTTACAGGTTAGTTTAATGTATTACATATTGTATTACATTTATTTTTTCAAAATAAAATAATTATCGAGAGATGTATAAAGCAATCTCTACAGTGGTAATAAGAAAATTAAAATAAAATGCATATATATTGATAATTTAACTTTAACATTTAAAATTTTGATTTACTAACAATGTTGGTTTAATCCTTAAGTTTTTTCATGTTACAAAAAAACTTAAATTACCAGCCTTCTCTTTTTCTCTCAACTTTCACTTCTTTTCTTTACTAACTGCTCATCTTCCTTAAGCAAAAAATGGTGATTTTTGGTCATTTTTAACCTAAAATCACTACTCCACACATTTTCCTTATCAAATTATTTTTTAAACAAGTGGTTATTTCACATACATTTAGGTTTTATTTTATTTTTTGCTATCTCGTTGTCTTGCTACAACATTTGGTTGTCGTCGTCTTGTTACGACGTTTTATTTTTCATCTTGTTGCAGTTTTTTTTTTGTACGGACAATTCAAACAAACAAAGTATATTTGATCAAATAAAAACAACGAATCAGATTATGGTCCTCAGTATGTTGTAGAAGTGGAGTCATATGTATTCTAGTCATTATAGTATTATCAAATTTGTAGGCTGTGAGCCAATTTATTATATTATTAATCTGGATGTTGTTTCATCATCTATAATTTTTAACGAATTCAAATATGTATTTCTATCAATACATTACTAGTTTGAATTAATAGAATTATTTTTCTTTTAAAAAACACTTAAATTAGTCAAAATTATAGATTTTTATCATGATAAAAACTGAATATTTTTTTTTGGTAACGATAAAAACTGAATATATATTTATATATTTTGACATAGAGATTAATTAAAATATATATTTATCATGATAAAAACTGAAATATATTAATATTTAATCCATATAATATTACCATACCCTACCTGAATATATAAAGAAAGAAATTCTGATAGACCAACATTCATGAATTTTGTTGTGAATATAAAATGTCTAAAAAAAAAAAGAATTAATGCCTCCCATAATTACTATTATTTTTTTCATTTTTGAAATAAAATAGATCACATGACGGTAACTATGACACAATCGCTCACATAATAATTGAAGTTGCAGGACTGTCCTCAGGTATCAAATCTAATGTCCACCAATCATTTTGTACAGAACTGTAAATACCTTTGACAAATTGACCACCTTAGAATTACTTCCAAAAAATTATAGAGAAAATACAAAATAAAAACACTATTAAGACATTTTATAACCAGTTAAACATTCACGAAATTTTCTCTATAAATTCATTGTTAAGTTTTATTTTCTTAATTATCACAGATAATTACATTCAGGGGTTTTTTTTTTATTTTTGACTCAGTGATTTGTACATTCTATTAACAATATATTAACAAAAAATATCAAGTAAAAATATTTGATACAAAAATTTTTTTAAAAAAAGAAAAAAATAACGCTAGAGTTTTTTAGTGGAAAATTTGTAAAATAAAATATTATTTTATTATATATCCATAAGTTATAGATCCATTAAACCATCAAAAAAATAATACAATTATCAATAATTGTTAGAATCATTTGATAGCGATAGTTCTCGTTAAAACGGTAGTTTGAATTAGAGTTATAGTATATAAAATTACATTAAATTAAATATTAAAATTTTTTTAATATCTTTATAATTTTATCTAAATTTCTTTTAGTCTAGTAAATTTTAAATATTAGAGATTTAAATAAGTAATAAATACAGTTTGTTAAATTAATTTAAATTATATTCAACTCTATTAATATAAAATTAATTTTTATTATAAGGTGAGGTTATGGGTTTGATCCTTTCTCCCCATGAACTTCTGATGTTAAAAAAAAAAAAAGGGCCAATCTCACATATTTTTTTTAAAAATTAATCTCACATATCCTACAAATTGAAAGTGGATATTTTCAAAATTTTGCTCTTAACTTATAAAAATTTTGTTCTTAACTTATAAATTATTAATCTTTCATAAGAATATATATACTATATATTTATTTATTAAATATTTTCTAAATTAAAAATATATTATTTTTAAAGCAAAAATCTGACAAGTTAAAGTTTATTTTCATTATCATCATAACTAAAAATTAAATTAAATTTAAGAAATTCTACCATTCAAAGTTATTTGCCATTGATTTTCCTTCTTTTTCATTATTGATATTTCTACCATTCAAAATTATGCATCTTCTAATAGAATTGCTTGAAACTTTTTTTTGTACTTTAAGAATAAGCATTTTTTCCTCTATTATGAGTGATAAAAAAAACTTTGGATATAAATTTTGTTGGACAAATAAAAGTGAAATGAAAAATAGGTAAAATAAAAAAATGGTGACTTTGTGTTATATATGAAATGCAAATTGAATGGGAATCATTTATTAAATAAAAGAGAAATTTTAGAATTTAACATGAAAATATTGTACATTGTACATTGTTTTGGACCATTAGATTAAATATAAATTAATTATTGAGATTATTTGAAAGTACATTCTTACTTTATATATTTTTTTCATAGACAAACTATCAAATTTGCAAAAGGTAATCTTGAAATTTAGATGCCATACACAATTAAAAAAAATGCAAATCAAGTATTAGGAAAAAAGAAGAAGAGTACCATCACAAAAATGGAATGCCTTTGTGGAGGGTATAGAGCAAGAAAGAGCCAACATAATAATTAAGATTTTGAGTACTGAAAAGGATAAATTTTGGGACCACTAAAGTAATGTTGTTATTATTCTTATTATTATTAAATAAAAATTATTTATTTTTAATGTTTTCTAAACTTAGTACATTTTATCCTTTCAAAAAAACTTAGTAGATTTTATTAATTTATTTCTCAATTTATAAATAAATTACTTAAAATAAAATATTTTATTAGTAAAAGAGTGGTCTTGCAGTAACTATCTTCTAATGACATTATAAAATACAAAGTTTGAATACAATGATTCATCTGATTTAAAAGCGAAGAGCCGCTTAGTTATTTAATTTATTCATTAATTAAAAAATAAAATATGTTGATATTCTTAAATAATATTTAAAGTATATAAATGATATTTTTATCAATTAAAATTTAAATATATTTTCTTTAAACATTATAAAATAAAAAACTTAAAAAATTAAAATAAAAAATTAATAAATGTACATTAAATCATTATTTTACATAATATAACACTTCTCTAAAAATTCAATCTAATCCAAAGAATTTTTTTTTTTAAAAAAAAAAAGAGAGAGAAAGCAAAAGATACACAAGAAATCAATCTGTTGTAATAATTTTGAAGGGGACGTCAAATAAATTAATGGGTCCTACATTTTGGAACTTAAGAAATTTTAATTTTTTACAATTTTTTAAAAGAAAAAAAAAGAAAATCTTTCAAGTGGGACCCTTTAAAATGCAATCTTTTGTGGGTCCCTTTCCCCTTCTGCCCTAATATCTCCATCCATATTTCGGATCTGTCCCTATCCATCAAGTTTGCTATTTTCTCTCTTTTTTTAATCTAAAAAAAAAGAATATTAAAGTATAATATTTTTATTCACATTTCAGTGTGGGCCCTGTTCGCTGTCTGCCACGTGTTATGTCTTTGAATAGAGACCAGTACTGCAACTGGCGTGGGTTCACATGAACCGTCAGATCACGTCACTGTCATTCACAATGATTTCTTCGCTTTTTCTCTTTCTTTATTTTTTTGAATATTTTATTTGTTTTCCTTATAGCGTAAAATTCCATAATTTTCTTTTGAACTGAATTTTTAAGAATTTAAATTAAATAGAATCATCATAGAGTCGGGTCGGGTCATAATAGCCTCATTGGTTGTAGATATTAATTTTTTATTTGCTTAAAATATTCTTTCGAATTTTTTAAAGATAAACTAACATTGTGAGAATTTAAATTTTGGTATAAATTATTGGAAAAAGTGCAAAACAAATATCCTGTTATTTGAAT
>CATIWM010559737.1:0-10418 GCA_949671775.1 Mallotus repandus
AAAACATGTAATAAACACAAAAACAACAAATAACAATACTTAGAAATAAAAATAACAAATACATAATCAAATAAACACAAAAACATAACAAAAACTATATGAAAATAACACCAAACTATACTAAATAGCTATGCATATTTGCATTCATTATATTTGGAAAGGCTTAATTTTCAGCAGAAATACTGCTAAAAATTCATCACTTTACTGTTCACAACACTATTCAAAATAAACTTTACTGCTTAATAAAAAGTAACACACAAAAATAGCTCCTTTTATTTATTTCAACAAGATAGTTATATATGCCATCTTATATCCAAACCAAAACATAACAAAAATATCACTAACATATTTTGGTGATCATTTGGCCAAAGGCCATTATAAAAATTCTCAAGTTTTCTCTCTCATCTCCCATATAGTGGGAAAATACTTTTTGAAGTATTTGCCATTGATGAATCTTTTATGTGGAACTCCATCAAGGCTTGATAACCAGTATGCATTGCCCTCCAAAACTTGGTGAATTTTAAATGGGTCCTTCCAATTGGGAGACTATTTTCCCAGCTCTCTGTCTTTAGTCCCAGGTGCCAAGATAACTTTCCAGACCAGATCACCTTCTTCAAATTTCTTCTTTTTAATTCTTTTATTGTAGAATCTGGAAACTTTCTTCTTTTGAACTATCATACTGATGAAAGCTCTCAATTTCTCTTCATCCATATCTTCCAATTCCATCAACATGGCTTTAGAGAATTCCACTGATGTCAGGTCATTTTGTTTTGTAACTCTCAAAGAAGGAACACATACCTTTAGGGGCAAAATAGCATCATGCCCAAAGGTAAGGGAAAATGGACTAGTACCAGTAGCTTCCCTTTTTAAAGTCCTGTATGCCTAGAGAGTTTTAAACAAAATTCTTGGCCAATCTTTTGGGTTATCTTCCAACATCTTCTCCAAAATGCCAATGATTATTTTTTTAGAAGCTTCAGTTTGACCATTAGCTTAAGCATAGTGTGGGGTTGAAGTAAAGTGTTTGATGCCATAATCCTCCATGAAATCTTTTATTTCATTACCAGTGAACATTGTTCCTTAGTCTGTTGTGATAGTCTGGGGAATCCCAAACTTGTGAATTATATGTTCTTTGATGAATAAAATAGCCATTGGCCACAATGATGAAGCTATGGCCCTTAGAAGAAGCTGGATGAATTTTGCCAATAAGGACTATGGCCCAACCTCTGAATGGCCATGGTTTTACCATAGAATATAGATCATCAGCTGGTACCCTTTGAATGCTTCCATATTTTTAATACTGTTGGCACCTTTTTGCATATGTATGCAATCTTTTAGAATTGAGGGCCAAAATAACTATGCCTATGGATCAACCATCTCATTTTCCTTCTAGCTTGGTAAGGACCACAAACACCTTCATGCACCTATTTTAGAATCTCCATGGTTTGAGGAAATGAAGGGCACCTCAAGAGCAGCCCATCAAGATTTTTTCTGAAAATCTCATTCTCAATCAGGACATAGTTCAAGGACTAAGCTCTAACTCTGAAGGGAACCTTTTTAGCAGGATTCTCTAAGTAACTTTTAATGTCGGTGCGCCAATCACCTACTACATTCAAGTCATTATTAAAAGACTTAAATTGCAACCCCCTCTTATGGATGGAAGGGTGAGTTTTTTTCTGCACAAAAATCAATTTGTGAGTTAATTCTTCTAACATTCTCAAACCAGATGCAACCTGAGACAATTCATCAGCTTCCCTATTAGATTCTCTAGGTATATGCATATAATAAGACACATTCTCAAAAGAATCAACAAGTTGAATAGCAGCAGTAAAATAAGGTACTAAAGACATGTTTGTGCATCTATATTCTCTTGTCAATTGTTTAATTATAAGCTGAGAATCTCCAACTATTAATACCTCTTTAGCTCTAAGATCTTAGAGAATTTCAAGGCCTATGATTAAGGCCTCATACTCAGCTTGATTATTGGTGCATTCAAAGTTCAATGTGAAGCTGAGGGCTATTTTTGTACCAGAAGGTGAAATGATTACTACACCAGCCCCAGCTGATCTATCTGTGGATGATCCATCAAACTTTAACACCCAAGGCTAAACATTAATTCCACATACTGGAAGATCTTCTTCCTCTATAGTTCCCTGGGTTGGATAATCAGCCAAAAAATCAGCTAATGCTTGTCTTTTTGATGATTTTTTAGGATAATACACTGCTGAAAATTCAATCAAGCTTAGCAACCACTTCCCTATTTTACCTGACAAGACTGGTCTGTTCAACATGTATTTTATCAAGTTAGTCTGTGAAATAACATATACTCGATGTTTCAAAAGATAATGTCTTAATTTAGTGCAAGTAAAATATAATGTCAGACATAATTTCTCAATAAAAGAGTATTTATTTTAGTGGGAGTTAAAATTCTACTGAGATAGTAAATAGTCTGCTCATGTCCCGATGTATTATTTTGTACCAAAAGACACCCAATAGACTCATTTGTGGTTGAAATATATAATCTCAATGGTACTCCTTCTCTTGGAGAAACTAAAACATGTAGCTTAGACAAATAATCTTTAATTTTATCAAAGGCACATTGATGCTTTTTTTCCCATTTGAATTCAACTTCCTGTCTTAATTTTAACAGATTAGAAAATTTCTTAGTTTTTCCAATAAGGTTAAAAATAAACCTCCTCAAATAATTGACTTGCCCTAAGAATCTTTGAAGCTCCTTCTTAGTTTGAGGCGGCCTGGCTTCAAGCACTGCCTTAGCCTTATTCTTGTCAATTTTAACGCCTCTTTGATGCACAAGAAATCCAAGGAAGTTACCAGCTTGTACACCAAAAGCACATTTAAGAGGGTTAAGCTTCAAATGATAAATTCTCATTCTTTCAAAACTCTTTCTTAAATAAGAAACATGATCAAAGGACTTTTTTTTATTTTACCACTATGTCATCAATGTAAACCTCCATATGATGGCCAATCATGTCATGAAAAATAGCATTCATAGCCCTTTGGTATGTAGCACCAGCATTTTTTAAACCAAAGGGCATGACCAGCCATTCAAACATTCCTATTGCCCTTAGACATCTGAATCTTGTCTTAGACACATCTTCTTTTGCAATAAAAATTTGATTATACCCTGAGAAGCCATCCATGAATGATAAAAGTTTATTCCTGGAGGCAACATCAATTAATATGTCTGCTATAGGCATTACATAAACATCTTTAGAAGTGGTTAAATTTAAATCCCTAAAGTCTATGCAGACTCTAAGTTTGCCATTTTTTTCATTATAGGGACTATATTAAAAAGCCATTCGGCATACCTGGTTGGCCTGATGAAGCCAGCTTTGAGCAATTTTTCAATTTCATCTTTGACTTTTAATTCTACCTCCTTTGACATTCTCTTAGGAGGTTGTTGAAAAGGATGAAATTCATGCTTTATAGGAAGGCGGTGCTCAACTACCTCTCTATCTAGCCCAGGCATCTCTATGTAGTCCCATGCAAAATAGTCTTTGAATTCTTTCAACAGTGCAACTAACTCTTTTTTGATTTTTTCTTTCAATAAGGAACTGACATAGGTAATTCTTGGCTCTTTCTTTGTTCCAAGATTGATTTCCTCCAGAGGGTCTTGAACTTCATATTGATAATCTTAAAGGCATTGTGGTGCCTCCTTTACATGTTATATTTGCAGTTCAACAACATCCTCAAACTCTTCTTTACCTATGATTTATGTTTCATTCACCTCTAATTCTTCATTAATTATTTTGTTTGTAGTTTGCTGCATCAGACACTTCTTTATAGCAGCTGTAGCTACTGCCAATTCTTCTGCTGTGTGTCTAATCATCATTAATTTCTTTAATGATTGGCTTCTTCATCGGCCAGTAAGTGTAAGACATGATGGCTTTCTCCTTATAGATTAAATATGAACGTTCCTGCACTTTAGCTTTCATGTCTTCCTCAGTGAAATGGATGTTTTTAGGATCTCCATTCACTCTTCTTCTAGAAAATTTAAGAGGCCCTAGGTTGACATTATAGAATCTAGCCTCTAAATTGTCTGAGCAGGTGTTAAATGGCTTGTTGATAGCCCAAACCACTTCAACATTATTTTCTTTCTAGAATATAAGGAACTGGTGTAGAGAAGGTGGCACACACTAGTTAGCATGAATCCAATCTCTTCCAAGTAATGCATTGTAGCTAGCACTTGATTCTACCATAAAGAAAGTAATAAGTGACCGCCTACTTCCAACAGTGATCTCAATTAGTAAAACCCCAAATACTACTATGATTTCTCCTGTAAAAGCTAAAATAATTATATTAGTATAAATTAAATCCTCTTCACTTTTACTAAGAGCATTCAAAAGTCTGAGTGGTATGACATTTATGGCTGAGCCATTATCCACTAGAATTCTGGAGAAAGGCTTGCTATTCAAGTGAGCCTTTAAGTAAAGGGGTTTCATATGCTTGGTCAATTCTAGAGATGGCTTTTCAAGGATCACTCTTTTAGGTTGATCAGGCCTAATGACCTGTATCAAAATGCCACTTAGATGCTCCACTGGTTCCCTTGATGAAGTTGCCTCCCAAGTGTCATGGGATTCACTTTTCTCAGCATCTTGCATTATAAATTCTTAGGGTAGCATTACTTAAGTAGTAGCACATCCATAATGAAATGGGTTACCTTCCATCTCAAGGGCATCAATCTCCATATCCTCGTCCAGCTCCATGCTTCCCTCAAAGTTAACTTCTTGAGAACCTGAGCTCCCTATAGACTCCTCTTTGCTAGTAATTGGATCTTTAGTAGCCAATCTCCTAAATTTAAATTTGTTAACGGGTTCCACTTCTTCCATTATTTGATCTTGCACCTGTTGTTCTTTCTCTTTTCTTTCAGCAGCACGTTGCCTTTGAGCCTTCTTGTTTGTGTACGTGTCAAGCGTTGTGGAAATTTCTTATGCTTCACATGTTGTTAGCCTTTGCTTAGATCCACAAGTGGTGGAACAACAAATCTTGGTTGTTTTCTAATAAACCTCGGGGCAACCACATTCTCCTCCCTTCTAGGTCTATACCTATAATTATTATAGACATTTCCAAAGAAGTTAGAATAATGAAAAAATTTTAAATTTTGAATCGGAAACTTTTCTTGCCTTTTTGGTGAATTCCAATTCTAAGCAAGTCTCCAATTATTTCCAGCTTTGTTTGGTTGCCTCTAATGGTTGCTATAGAATTTTTGGTGTTGAGGTAATTTTGGCCTAGGTGTCCATTTTCCTCTTCTAGGCTCATTCCATCCAGAAGGAGTTATTGATTCCCTAGGAATATTTGCAGATGGAGGTCTAGAATACTTCACTTTATAATCAAACTTCTTAGAGGGTTGGCCAAGGGTATACCAGTTCTCTTCTTTCTCTTTGAGCTTTTTCTTCAAATCTAGAAAGGTTCTAAGATCAGCTCCAGTGGTATTGACCATGGCTACAGGTGGGAAGGGGTCTTTTTCAATCAACATGGAATCTTTTCTTTCAGGAAATTTTAGCACTTCTTTATTGATCCTATCCTATACTACATTTTTAAATACCCAACAAGCATTAATAGAATGACTGTAAGAGTATTGATACTTACAATAATCCTTTCCCTTTAATTCCTCTTTTGAGGGTATTTTATGATCAGGTTGTAATTTGATAAACTTCTCTTTGAGAAGAAAATCAAATATTTGCTCTGTTTTTGACACTTCAAATATGTACTGCACTTAAGGATTAGAACCCTGTGATTTCTTCCATGCTTTAGGAGTTTTCTTTTCCAAGAGTGGACAAACACAAGATCCAATGTTTGTAAGTTCAGCAGTAGCAACTTCAGTATTAGACACCTCTTGAAAATAAGTACCCATTGAAGCCTTCTTCCTTTGATTATCTTCTCTGAGAAATTCTTCATATTCCCTTACTTTAGCGGCAAGTTCATAGAAATCATGGAATTCCATGCCCTGGAACTTTTTCCTCAGCTCAATATCCAGATGTATTCGAGCCATTTTCATATATTCACCTTCAGGTAACATGATTTTGCATTTGTTTCTCATCCACTTGAACCTAGTAATGAATAAGTCTGACTTTCTTTGGCCCTCTAAGTTACCCTAGAAAGTTCAGCTATACAGACTTCAGGCTCAGTTTTGAAGAATTGAGTGTGAAATTATCGCTCCATCTCTTGCCAAGTAAGGATAGAATTTTTGGGCAATGTTGCATACCAAGTGAATGTAGCTCCTGTCAGACTATTAGGGAATAATCTTAATTTAAAATTAGGAAAATTATCAAAGTGTGCTAATTCTCCACATTGAATGGTAAAACGAGCAATATGCTCCAGTGTTGATTATCCATTTTCCCCTGCAAATAAGAAAAACTCATGAACTCTGTAGCCTTTAGGATAAGGATTATCCCTATCTATCACATCTGGGTACTTTTTTTTTTTGTGGAATTCAGGGTGGCCAACTTGGCACAGACCAGGCCCATACAGCTCCTGCACGACATCTCTTACTGTATCTAGATCAACTCCTATTGGTGGTACTTGAGGCTGTGGTATGTATGCCTGAGAAAAATTCATTTGGCCCTGGGGAAAAGGCATATGACCCTGGGGAAAATTGCCCCCCGTGCCTCTTTCTTCCTGTTCATAAATTCTTGCAAAGCTGGATTAGTCCTACCAAAAATTTATTGGTTAGGCTTATTATTATTTGAATTACTACTATTTCCATTTCAGCTATTACTGTCGTTAGGAGCCAGTGCTTTATTATTAAGTCCCACCTCATCCCTCCGGTGTGGAGGAATATACCTTTCATCAATAGTTGGTTGCACTAAAGGAGCAATCTTTATAGAATTACCAAACCCTTCCTCTACTATGTGTGGTTTGGATATAGTATGTTGTTTAGATGATTGCTCGTTTTTTTAGAAAATACTTGCACAACATCCTATAACATTTTCTCAAAACTTCCAATAGTAGTATTAATGCTCCTAACAGCGCTATTAAAACCTCCAAGAGTGTTGTTGATAGTTCCAATAGTACTATTGATAGTGATGGTGGCTTGCTTCAGAATATCAACCATTTGAGGTACTACATCCTGAAAAACTTTTTCAAAAGCTTGAGAATTAGAACCCTCAATAGTGTTAACAGCTTTCAGTTTCTGACCTGATTGATCAGTAGGCACCTCATTTTTTTTTTGGCCATGAGGCACCTGATGTCCTTCTGAGTAATCATCACCTACTTCTTCAGGTGTTTTGTTAGTTGAATCTCCAACATCAAATACTTCTTTTCTACTTTGTAATTTTGTCATCTCGCTGAAACGGGTCCCACCAAGCATGCCAAAAGATTGTTTGGCTATTTTTGCGATTTATGTATTTGCGAGCATGTTAGAGGAGCGTGTCCTCAAAATTTAACCTGACTTCTTTCAGACGTTTATGGATTCCCAAGCGCCTTTACCACAATTTGCTTGGATTTCACAAATGAAAATTAATTTGATATTAAAAGAGACAATTTGAGCACTTGAAAAGGGAATTGTATTGATTTGAAAAGCTTAGTACAAAAATAAAGTTTGACAGAGCTAATAAACTAAGGAAAATGATAAGGTAAAATTCTAAATTTGTAGATTGGCTTTTGTAGATTGATGTAGATATTGTAGATGTCCTTCTTCAATCATTCCTTCGCCTTTTATACAGCTGCTCCAGCTGAACAGTCTTCAGTTTCAAGAAATAAATTCACGTAACTTTTCTTTATACAGACACCTTTTTCCCTAAGTCTTGGCTAAGTGAATATCAACAAGTGCTTCCAAATTCTTCTAATCCTTATCCTCCAGCTCAATTCTATTCTGTAAATTTAAACTTTAATTTGGGCTTTTAAATCTCAATCCAATTAAAAATAATGGACTAACCCAATTAAAATTAATGGATTATTCATTAGAAATAATGGGCTAATTATTTCTAGCCCAAAATTTAATTTAGGCTTAAACAATATCATTTTTAGATATTTTTATAAGAATTAACAAAAGAGAGTTAAAATTAAATTAATTAATATTTATCATTTAATTATTAGTTGAATTTAAAAAATTACATCGAATTATTTTTTGTGTAAATAAAAGTACTAATATTAAAAATATCAAAAAAAATAAAGTGTCACAGCTCAAATAAAAAATTTACCAAAATTGTAATAAATTATAAGTTTAACAGATTTGTAATATTTAAATTGTTATATAAAGAAAATATAACTTTTATTATTTTAAATTTTTATTAACAAATAACTAATATTTTTTATTATCTTATGATTAATTATGACCATGATATTTTTTTTATATGAAATCAATTCTAGAGTTGAAGAGTTAAAATTAAATTAATTAATATTTATCATTTAATTATTAGTGGAACTTAAAAAATTACATCAAATTAATTTTTGTGTTAATAAAAGTATTAATATTAAAAATATTGAAGAAATAAAGTGTCGTAAATCAAATAAAAAATTTACTAAAATTGTAATAAATGATAAGTTTAATGGAGTTGTAATATGTAAATTGTTATATAAAGAAAATATAACTTTTATTATTTTTAAATTTGTTATTAACAAATAAATAACTATTTTTTTATTATCTTATGATTAATTGTGACCATTTTTTATATGAAATTAGTTCTAGATTTGAGAAAAAATTAATTATAAGATATAATGAAATAATATAATAAAATTATTTAAATAAGGTCTAATTACCTAAAAAATCCTGAACTTTTACATTTTTAACAATTTTAACACATTCTATCAAGGTTTTAAAAAACAGTAGCGTACTATTAGCTTTTTAACGAAAATACTTTCCGGTTGATTTTAGTGCTGACGTGACACTGGAGCTCTCTGACGTGACACCAAATATTTAAAAACCAAAAAAATATTTCTGACTCATCATGGCCTAATTACCTAAAAAAATCTTGAACTTTTATACTTTTAATAATTTTAGCACATTCTTTTTATGTTTTTAAAAAAGGGTATCGTACTATTAATTTTTTAACAAAAACAATTTCTGGTCAGTTTTAGTGGCTTTTTTTATCTGACGTGGCACTTGGCACTAGAGCTGATTCTCGTCCAACAAGATTGTTTTCTTCAATGGTAAGTCGCCAACTTAGGCACTTGTCTCCGGCAACTGATGGCTTGTGAATGGTTGAGATTTGGTCGTGGGCTCTACTGATTCTCAAGTCAAATTTTATAGCTCCAATCCGACTGCTTTCAGTATAGATTTTTCCAATGAATGGTCAAGATGGGAAACCTTGGACAAATGGCCAAATCAGGACTAATTGTAGGAAAGCAAATTGAGTCACGCAATTAATTGTATACTTTTGTTATTAATTCTCCAATAATTCCACATTGCTGCTAGTATTTTGCCTATAAAAACTATAGATTCAAGAGCATATTAACAACTTACCTAATGTTTAATTGCTTAGTTAATGGGAAAATCAAATTAGAATATTTTTTGAGATATTATATAATTTTTAAAACATTTCATTGTTGATTTTCATGTAATAAAAAAAATTATTGTTTTGTTGTCTCTATTTTTGTATATTCTATTGTCTTTTTTTTTGCGGGTAATTTACCTATTTGTGGTAAAAATTTATCAAAATTTCCATATTATGGTACTTTTTGAAATAATTCTAAGTTTTATGGCAGTTTCTCAAATATATTCCCAATATATGGTACTTTTAGCCGAGGTGGAGGGGAGAGAATTTCTTTACAAGCATTTCACCAGTAGCACTGGCGAAATGAGTTTGCAAATTTTTTTTTTGCTCTTGTACATTTCGCCAGTCCAACTGGCGAAATGTACAAGTTAATTTAAAAAAATTAACTTTAATCACGTAAAAATTTAACTATCCGACCAAATAAAATAAAACCGAATATACGAGCACGTTCCCTTCATCCTACCGATCAAAATGACTAAAACAAATAAAATTTTGGAGTGTAAGAACAAAATTCGATAAACAGTAATTTTTTAAAAAATTTGCATTAGTGTGTGTGTGCTTTAAAAAATTTTACATGCAAAGCCATTTCTTTTTATTATTATTAACTTTAATCACGTAAAAATTTAAAAATTTAACCATCCGACCAAATAAAATAAAATCGAATATACGAGCACGTTCCCCTCATCCAATCGGTCAAAATGACTAAAACAAATAAAATTTTGGAGTACAGAAACAAAATTTGATAAAAAGTAATTTTTTAAAAATTTTGCATGAGTGTGTGTGCTTTAAAAAATTTTGCATGCAAAGTCATTTCTATTTATTATTATTAACTTTAATCACATAAAAATTTAACCATCCGACCAAATAAAATAAAACCGAATATACGAGCACGTTCCTCTCATCCTGCCAATCAAAATGACTAAAATAAATAAAATTTTGGAGTACAGGAAAAAAATTCGATATACA
>CATIWM010559762.1:0-19216 GCA_949671775.1 Mallotus repandus
ACGTAAAAATTTAACCATCCGACCAAATAAAATAAAACCGAATATACGAGCACGTTCCCCTCATCCTACCGGTCAAAATGACTAAAACAAATAAAATTTTGGAGTACAGCAACAAAATTTAATAAACAGTAATTTTTAAAAAATTTTGCATGCAAAGTCATTTATTTTTATTATTATTAACTTTAATCACTTAAAAACTTAACCATCCGACCAAATAAAATAAAACTGAATATACGAGCACGTTCCCCTCATCTTACCGGTCAAAATGACTAAAAAAAATAAAATTTTGGAGTACAGGAACAAAATTCGATAAACAGTAATTTTTAAAAAATTTTGCATGCAAAGCCATTTATTTTTATTATTATTAACTTTAATCAAGTAAAAATTTTACCATCCGACCAAATAAAATAAAACCGAATATACGAGCACGTTCCCCTCATCCTACTGGTTAAAATGACTAAAACAAATAAAATTTTAGAGTACAGGAATAAAATTCAATAAACAGTAATTTTTTAAAAATTTTACAATGCAAGCGGTATTTCGCAAGTAAGACTGGCGAAATACCCCTTTTTTTTCATTAAACACCATTTCGCCAGTAAGACTGGCGAAATAGTAGTTAAGATTTTTTTTTTTACATTTCGCCAGTAAGACTAGCGAAATGATTGTGTGAATTAAAGACTGGTGAAATGCATTTTCTCTTCTTTCCCTTCTTTCCTCTCTTTATTCTCTCAAAACGTTCTCCCGCTTTTTTTAGCTTTAGAACCCCCTTCTAAAACCAGCTAAGCCTCTACTTAAGCCTCCCATTTTTTTCCTTTTTCAATTCCCTCAAACTAAGATAAGACACCCCCTTTCCATTTCTCATCGTGAGCACCTCTTTTCTATCCTTATTTCTACCTCAAAAGTCTCATTTTCACGCTGTATCTTCAAACCAGTGATATGGTGGGTCTATTCCCATGTGTAATGCAGCCAAAAAATGCATTTAATGTTGTATAAGCCGGCCATAAAGAGGCGTCACTTCTTTGGTGAGGCGTCGCCTCACCGATGTGTCAGCCAAAGAGATGTCGCCTCTTCAGCCTAGGCCTGAACTTGGCCTTTGGGTCAATGGGCTTTTGGGGCTTGGATTTAAATATTTTGGGCTCACCTAAGGGTTTTGGGCTTAAACTAGGTATTTTAGGCTCTCAGGTCCATTCTAGAGAAGATTTTGGGTTTCTCTCACATCCATAATCGTTCTACCTCATGATTGGGCTATTGTTACGGGCCTATCAAAAAACTAAATTTATGCAATCAATTTTTTGAAAAAGCAACATGCACAACAAATGCAATAATCAAATAAAAGATATACCTGACCTTCGAGATTCACTCGAGAGGTAAATTCTTTAAAATTCGTATCGTCAGCCTCGGGAATTAAAACCCGAGAGGTCAAATTTTTAAACTTGAAATGTGAACCTCGAGAATTTTATCCCTGGGGAATCAATCATTGAAACGTGAATCTCGAGCATATAATCCTAAGAAATCACTCACTGAAACATGAATCTTGGGCCTACAATCCAAAGAAATCACTCACTGAAACGTGAATCTCGAGCATACAATCCCGAGAAATCACTCACTGAAACGTGAATCCCGAGCATACAATCCTGAGAAATCACTCACTGAAACATGAATCTTGAGCCTACAATATCGAGAAATCACTCACTAAAACATGAATCTCAGGCATACAATCTCGAGAAATCACTCATTGAAAGGTAAATCTCAGACATACAATCCTGAGAAATCACTCACTTAAATGTGAATCTTGGGAATACAATCCAGAGAAATCATTCACTGAAACATGAATCTCGGGCATACAATCCTGAGAAATCACTCACTGAAATGTGAATTTTGGGCCTACAATCCCAAGAAATCACCCACAAATACTTTAATCATAAAAACTTCATCTCTTGCATTATCAATTCTAGGTACACCCGAGATGCGAACAAATAAATAAATAAAATAAGAAACTCTTTTTTTTATGATTGGTTATTAGCCTTAGGATATAAACCTAGCAAAGCACTTACATCTTAATCAACCTTCTCCATCAAGTGGCCTCCCCCACTTCCTTTCCTTTTCCTATAAATAGCCAACCTACCTTTTCTTTTTTAAAAAGATTCATTTTCTTTCTTTTTGCTTTTTCTTTTCACTTTTTTCTTTTACTTTCTTTTTTACTTTTCTAATCATGGACGCCACACGAACCCCAAATCTTCCAGCGTGGGACCCAGTACTACCTCCAGTACATCCTCTACGCAACTTTGGTCTTAACATTAGAGACGAGATTCCTCTTCTAGCAGACATACGATCCCATATCTGTGGATTGGTTACTAGAGAGGTTAGTGTCTAATTTATTTAATTTTCTCCTACAAATCACATCAAGATAGTGTTTATAGATTCACATTTGTCATTTTAACTGAGAAAACATTAGATTAATTTAACAAAATTGAGAAAATTGAAACTTAAGTGTCAGAGTGCCAACATGAAAAGACGTCGCCTCTTTGATGAGCTAACAGTCACTTCTTCATGTTGAGGCAATCTACCAATGGTGTGATAGCCTCTACACGAATAGACGACATCTTTTTGATGAGGCATTTGCCTCTACACATAGAGGTGGTCACCTCGTTACCAGAATTCTGTAAAATTTTTTAACTTAGAATAAATAAGCTGATAATTCAACTCCCTGTTTATTCATAGCTCGATGTTCACACTCTCAAGGGTACCGGGAACTTCAGTGGCACCCGTATTTGGTATGATAACTTCTCGAATAAGAATAAGGCTCGTATACATGATACCGGGTTCTCAGACTTCATCCTCGCCCTCCCAGATGCTCAGGGGCAGACAAACTACCAGCCTTTGCACGCAATGATGGAGAGATGGTTGAATACCACTCACACATTTTAACTCCCTTTCGGCGAGTTTACTCTAGAGCTAGTTTCTTTTGCCGCAGTCACTGGAGTTGCCTATACAGGAGATTCTGCTCACCTCGGTACGAGTCTCCATCAACTAATGCCAGATCGTCTCACTTATATCGAGTGTCTACTAAGCATGGTCCCAGATATAAAGGGGACGTACACTATGAAGATAGGCTCTATCAAGAGTTACTACACACACTAGAGTGGAGGCTACTACTACCCCTCGAGCGATCAACTACGTGGTGCGGGCATTCATAGTTTACCTGATGGGCACTACTCTCTTTGCAGACACTGCCAGTTCCATAGATATGATCTTCCTGATGCCTATGAGGGATTTAGATTTGGTGTCTTCATATGACTGGGGGAGCTATGCTTTAGCCTACCTATATAGGAGTATGGACAAGGTAATGCAGGAAGCCATACAACTCTACAGTTTTTGGCATGCTATTCAGGTATTTTCTTTTTCCCTCTTTCATTGGGTTGATCTTAAATACCACTATTATGATTTTCTTATAGCTTTTCTCTCTTTTGCAAGACTGAGCTTTAGAGTTGGAGCTAATTATCAAGATATCTCGCATTAACAATGTCGCTTTTCCAGCCATGGTGAGGTGGGGCCCCAGTCAGGCTTGGTGGAGGCCTGTTGCTCATGTGCACATCCACCGTGAGCGACTGAACACTCTTACGTATGATGAGGTATAATACCTGCAAATGTAATTATAATCAATATAATGCTTGTTAATAAAATTCATTCACTTACCAGCTTGTTTTCATAACTGTGTCTGGACTTGTGGGGCCCTCAGGCTGGATGGACCCAGGCCATGATCCGATCGAGACCGTTGTCTGAGAAGAGGGTCCTACTATAAGGACTTAACTATAGAGTTTGGTACCTCTATGAGAACATACATCATTGGCACCTAGATGCTCGAGTGAGATAACCATCTCTTCCTCCTCCTCGAGGCTTCTTCTAGGCACACCTATTGGAGGGAGGTGAGCTTGATCAGCCCTGTGAGGGAGATGATGTTGATGAGTATTGTAAAAGGAGGAAGTCTCGCTATTTGGACTTTGCTCAGGCTTATCTCCTACAAAGGGTGCCTCTAGCTGCATCTACATATCAGGTAAGCATATGAATTTATTGAACATATAACTAGACATTTCCACCTATAAATGTCATTTTCCTGACTTTATTTCCATTTTTTGGTACCAACTATGAAAGACCTCCTCAGCGGCCCCGTACTGTGCCAAGTGGTGAGGGTACATTGGCTGGAGCACAACCTTGTGCTAGAGAGCCTTCCAGCTCTGGTCCTCAGATAGTACCTGGTAGGCTTACTGCCCCTCCAAACTTGTTGACCCGATGTTGGATGCCTTCAGACGACCTGTCTCGTCAGTTCCTAACACTAGACAAAAGCTTAGAGCCAGTGTTCATTCCAGAGGCCTCCACACATGTAAGTTTCCTTCTTTTGAAATCCTGTTCTCAAATTTGACTTTACATATTAAAAATTCATTAATTGTACAAATACCTCGAGATTACGGAGAGCATATGTACAGGGTTATCGAGGCCCAATGAGACTTTCTGATGAGTGTGACCCAGTAGTGGAAAGTAACGACCACTTCCCATATCCATATGTATGCATACTTTCATGATTTCTTACCTCTCATTGTATTTCGATAGGATCGAGATGATACTAGCCAGGCTAGGATCACTGCACTCGAGTGTCAGTTGGCTGCTCTTCAGGTTGATGATGATGAGGATGATGATGAGGCTAGTGAGGGCGAGGAGGAGAAGCACATTGGAGAGGAGAAGCACATTGGAGAGGAGGAGCACGCTAGAGATGGTAGCAAAGGTGATGGAGACGAGCACACCGATGATCCTGCAGATGAGGGAGATGATCATGGAGATGATGAGGCTAGGGATGATGCGTAGCAAGATGCCTTAAATGCTTGTTAGAATGGAATAATTTTTTCTCTTCTGAACTGTTACTTTTTTATTATCTGAATTGATCTATTACTTTGGATTTTAATATTTTGCATTGAATGGATGATACCACACTTAAACCCATCTTAGCTGCATTTTGGATCGATTAAGGGAAAAAATTTTAGTACAAAAATTCTCTCTTCTTATAACTGAATTTTGCATTTACAACACAATTTTTCTATAGTAATATAAGAAAATATGCCCCCAGCTCTTTCTGAAGAGGCAACATAACATCTCCTCAACATGTAGAGGTGTCGCCTCTACATAGTGACGATCACTTTTACAGCAGCATTCTATAGCTATTTAAATCCCTAACTCTTCTTTATAACCCTCAATTCCACATATGCATAATTTCTCTCCATTCCCTCTCTCTAGACAACATCCCAACCTCCTAAAATGACCGAAAGAAGCTTTAAATAGCTACAACCGATCCTGAAAAGCTTGGATGGTGGATCATGGGCAAGATTGGAGTCGTTTCACCTATCAGTTTTTTTATCTTTGCATGCTAGGAAGATTAACTTCACCTTTTTTTATATTCTTGCTTAATTTTAGGATCTCCAAAAACATGTCTTTAGGTTCAATACACTAGAGATATGCCCCCTGCCAGAGGAATTCAAAGCTACCTTGGGTTCTCAACTAGATTCCACTTGTTGTAGTTCCTCCAGTCGAAACCCCAAATTTAGACTCCATTCAATAACAAATGGCTAGGTTGTTCAATCTTTCTCTTCAGTATTCCCTTCACCACATCTTCGGTACTGAAATTCTGATAAGCTCTCTCCTTGAAGTCATCGTGGCTATAGATAACAATGAGGTTTACTGGCCTCGGATCATCGCCCCTTGCCTATATGAACAGTTCTTGCTTGTTTCCCCTTTTGGCAACTGTGATTCAAAAGTTCTCCACATTCTGGATCAAGTAGAAGCAGGCCTCAATCCCTTTCCTCTCATTTTAGCCAAGACCATCATTAGACTGGACAACTTTCAAGAAACTAGGCAATTCTCTAGGAGTCCCCTATTGTTGGAGGTCAGGTTTTCTTTTTTTTTTTTCTCTCTTCATTTCCTATTTTATTGTCATTTTTACCCATTCATGATTCTACATGCATGGTTTCATGAAAAATTGAGATTAATCGAACCCCCCAGAGAAATTACACATTACAAGGCCAAACATTGTCGCACTATAAGACTTCACCCTATTCTAGCAGATATTCGGGGTTGGTTATCGACATTTCCTGATACCATGATTCAGTGGATGTGCCCCTAGTGGAGATTGTAGCATGTGACCTTTCGGTCCTACACCTACTGCGTCCCCTTAACTAGTCTTCATTCTGCCACTTTCTACAATCCTGCCCTCCTTTGTCGACAATATGATTAGAAACAGTTGATTGTGGAACCGATGCACGAGTTTGAACTAGGGCCTCTCTCTTAGAAATTTCTAGACAATTTGGTTACCACTTGGCCTCACATAACTATTAAGAGGTACATTAACTATAACAGAGATTGGTCTATCGATGATCAGTACAAAGTATAGATTCAATTACAACAAACAGAAAAAATGAGTTCATAAGAAATAGAAGGACAAGAGAATTGCAGGCATCGAGTGCCCAAGGTGTTCAGGAAAAGAAAAGAAAGCAATATTAGTTTATGAATTTTAGTCTTTGTTTCCTCTTTTATTGGATGGAATTTTCTTTTAGTTAAACAGTTTGTAATAAGCATTTAGCACAATGTTCAATAATAACAAAGGCAACCCCTTCCATTTAATTTAAACACAAAGCGACTATACAATTTTTATTCTAACATATCTCCTGTCGCAAGTTTTCTAACTAACTATTTTTCTCACTCCCTCTCCTTTTACATGTCCTTAACTTTTGCCTAGACTTCCTCTTTTAAAGTTTTCAATCCAACAGAACTTTTTTTTTGTCTCTAATTTTTGCCTAGATAGCCTCTTTTGAGGTTTTCTCTCTAGCGAGATTTCATAGAAAGTATTTCTTGAGCTTGTCTAGGTTGATGGGCTCTCTGTACTCATTCCCCTCTAAATCAGATAGGATAGTAGTGCCCTTGGAAAATAGCTTCTTCACCAGATACAGACCCTCTCAATTTGGCCTAAACTTTCCTCGAGGATTAGTCATGATTAGCTTAGTAAGCTTTAACACCAAATCAACTTCTTTAATCTTGTCTGGCTTAATATTCTTGTTATAAGCCCGGGCTATCCTTTTCTGATACAAGTGAGAGTGATACATAACTTTTACCCTTTTCTCATCTAATAACGTTAGCTGTGCCAGCCGGCTCTCTACCCAATTATGCTCGGGGATTTTAGATTCCAAAAGAACCCTTAATGATTGAATTTTGACCTCTAATGGTAACATGAATTCTCATCCATACATTAGGGAATATGGAGTGGCCACGATTGATGTCCTGGTAGTGGTTCTATACCCCCATAATGTGAATTATAGGTAGTTTATCCAGTCTCTATAGTTCTCCAGTATTTTGGCTACAATCCTCTTCACATTCTTATTTGCGGCCTCCACCACACCATTGGCTTGTGTTCTATATGGAGACAACCTATGATGCTTAATTTTATATTCCTCCAACAAGGTAGCTATTTCTGCTCTGAATTGAACACCATTAGCAGTGATAACCTAATGGGGCAACCCGTATCTACAAATTATGTTCTTCTCAATAAACTTCGCCATATGTTTTGCCCCAACAGTGGTGATCGCTGCCATAATGTAATGATGACTATTGGACTCCTTCGGCCTTACCTCTTGATGATATCAATTCCCCAAACTTCAAAAGGTCATGAAGAAGTCAGCCCTTGAAGTTCTATAGAAGGTAGATGACTCACATCAGCGTATACTTAGCAGTTATGACATTTCTTTACATATTTAATATAATCCGCTTCCGTAGTCAGCCAAAAGTATCCTTGACGAGTTATTTTCTAGGCTAGAATTATTCTGTTCATGTGTGGTCCGCATGCACCTTCATGAATTGCTTTTATGATTTTTCAGGCCTCATCCTTATCGACACATCTCGAATGCACTTCCATCAACATTCTTTTTTACAACATTCCATTATGAGTGATAAACTATCAGGATAGCATTCTTAGCGACATCCTTTCCTTCCTATTAGCATCGTCAGGAAATTACCCCATCTCCAAATACTGTTGTAAATCATAGAACTAGGGCTTCTGTGCAGGGTCGATCAATATTATTCTTATTTCTTCGTAATAGGGAGTTTGGGACTTTACCAAGATGAGGGGTTTGACTTTTGCCTATTTTCCTCTTTCCCATATTGAAGCTAAAGTGGCTAGGGCATCTGCCATTTGATTCTCCTCCCGTGGCAAATGCATAAATCTACATTGGTTAAAGACAATAAAATAGTAGTCGAATAATCCCAGTACAATCTCAGCTTTTCTTCTCTCACTTCTTTTTAGTTGGAGATCTGTTTTACCACTAGCATAGAGTCTCCATTTATTATGACATCTTCCGCCCCCATATTCTGGAGTGCTTCCAACCCAAAGATGCAAGCTTCGTATTTAGCTTGACTGTTGGTAACTTTAAATTCTAAACTTTTTTGCCATCGGAATCATTTCTTCTTCAGATGTGATGAGAATTACACAAATGCCTGCTCTTTTACTATTGACAGCCCCATTAAAGTACATTACCTATCCTTGGATCTATATTGTTGTAGACAGTGGGGTTTAGCGCACGTCCAAGTTTATTGCAATCGTGACACTATTTGAGCTCAAGGCTCTAGGGAACACACTAACCATTGTCATAAAGACATGGCATAAAGATGAGGAGTCACCACCCAGGGTAATAATTGGGACAAATCAAAGGTGGTGGTAACTCGATTCTCTAATACAATATAGCATCACAACCAGAAGTTCTAGATACGGAATACCAACTTCTTTTAGTCTCGTGTTCATTTAGAATTAGTTTATGAATTATTATCTTATCCTCTAATTACATGCAATTTCACATAAACCCTAATTAAACATCCATCAATCCCAAAAGCAACCAATCATGAAAAAGCATATAAGAAATGCATTCATATAAAGCACATCAACCTTAAGTTAGTCTAATCTACATATTTTTAATTAAAATGACCTAAGTTTACATATTTTAATTTACAAATGAACCTAAAGCTAATGGGCCTAATTCCTACTCAATTTTATTTAAATGAGCCTAAGACTATTTATTTTATTTCTAAAATGGGTCTAAATTTACAAATTATGAAAAGGGCCTTAATTAGTGGGCCTAAATCTACAAGTTTTAAATCTAAATAGCCTTAATTCTACAAATTATGAAAAAGGGCTTAATTAATGAGCTAAGTCTAAATTAAATTAAATTAATCTAAGTGGGCCTATGTCTAAATCAACTAAGTGGTTCTAAGTTATCTCTAACCTAAAATCTAAATTTAATTATGGGCCTAAAGATCAAATTAATTAATTAACCTAAAACCTAATTAAATTATTAAACCTATTAGATCAAGTGAATCAAATTTATTAGCCTAAAACTTAAAATTAAACACAAAAAAAACATAAAAACGTGAAAATTAATAAAATAAACATAAAAAATAATAAACAAATAAATTAATTAAAAAATGAATCTAATGATTTCTAACCTAATTCTAATTAATTATAGGCCTAAAGATCAAATTAGTTAACAGACAAATAAAATAATTAACAAGCACCCTTAATTTTATTCACTTAAATCTAATTCAATTTTAATAAAAAAAACCTAATTATCTCTACAACCATTGATTTTACTTACCCAATTAAAACCGTAATTACTAATCAATTAATTAAAATAAAATCTACAACACACATATAGGATTTTACTATTTCCACTATCAGAGCTATTACAATAATCTACTGAAAATTAAATTAAAATAATAATACAACCCATAAAACAAAATAAATACAAAAATCAATACAATATAAAATAATAATAAAAAAACTATGTAAAATTTCACAGGGATTTAATCCATGGCATTCCATGGATCTTCATGACTTTTCTTGATTCAATCATGCATTCATCCCCACAAAAAACATAAAACAAAATTAAAAAAGAGGTTAGAATGAATAAAAAAATTAAATCAAATAAAAAGAAAAGAGAAAGAAGATGTATGAGAATGATGCAGTATTGATTTACTCCCCAGAGTTGTGTGAATCACCATTGCTTTGAATAGATCTTCAATGGTTGAACTTTTTTCTCCTAAAGGCCTACTGCTCTTTTAAAAGAATAAGTAAAAGAGAAATTTTTTTGGCTCTGTGTATGTAGGTGTGTGTGCTATATATGTCTCCAAAAAAGGTTTTTTTTTTCTTACAGGAGAGTTAAGTTGGGTTTATATAAAAAAAACCCTAACTAAAGATGTATGCTCCTGTAAGTTACAAGAGATAAAGTTTTGGTTTGATCAGGACTTTTATTTTTAGAAAAATCTAGATAAATCCTAGAAAAATGATTTGTCACATCATTCCACCAATAAAAAAATAAGAAAAAAATAAATTTTTATTTACTGAAAAAGAAAAAGAAAATAAAAAAATAAAAAAACATAAACGAACGCAATCGGAAGAATATAATCCCGATTGGGATTATCTATTTCCAATCGGAAATAAATAATTCCAATCGAAATTACATATTTTTGACTGAAAATGTGTAATTCCGGTCAAAATTACATATTTCCGACCGGAAATATATTATTCCGATCGGAATTGCATAATTTCGATCGGTTCATTTTTTTAAAACTTTTAATTACAAAAAGGCCCCTGAAATAAATAAAATCTAACAAATTAAGTCCTTTAAAAACCAATTAAATCCCCTTGAAAATACATCTAAACCTTTTAAGATTTCAAACTTCAAATATTGAAGATCATTTATAAAATTTTCATCATCGGAGTCCTCTGTCGCATTCATGCTCTAGTCATCCCGAAATTAGGTGCTTACAATTGTCCCTAAATTCTAATCTGGAAATTCTAGTTCCCATTGTTGTCCATCATCTGCCAGACTTTGAGCCAAAAAGTCTGTGACCGCTCTTCCCTTCATGATTTTCTTTGCCATATAATCAATATTAAATTTGGTGGGCAGGACCAGGCACCTGGCTAATTTCCTCGTAAGTGACGGAGTTTGTTGAAGATATCTGAGGTGGTCATGCTTAGAGATTGCTTGAATTTTGTAGGATTGAAAGTAATGCTAGAGCTTATTGGTTGCCCAAATCATGACCAAACATGTCTTCTCCACGAGACTGTAGTTATACTCATAGGGTAAAAGTTTCTTACTCAGGTAATACACTACACGCTTGACCTTTCTTTCATCCTCATGGGCTAACATTGCATCTACCGCTTCTTTCTCAATCGCTAAATAAAGGATTAGAAGTTTATCCGGCCTTGGGGGTTGTAAGACTTGAGGATTCATCAAGTAATTCTTAATAATTTCAAAAGCCATTTGACATCTATCATCCCAAACTATGGGTTGATTCTTTCTTAAGAGTTTAAAGATCAGCTAACAAATGGTAGTCAACTTGGCTATAAACCTACTGATGTACTACAATTGTCCGATAAACCTCTGACCTCTTTCCCATTCTTTGGTGGAGGCATCTTTCTAATTGCTTTAACCTTATCCGAATCCACCTTTATTCCTTTTTGGCTGACGATGTGCCCTAGCAGTTTTCCTGAGGTTACCCCAAAAACTCATTTCTTCTAGTTTAACCTAAGGTTATACTTTTCAGCTCTTACCAAGAACTTTTCTAGAGCTTCAAAGTGCCCTTCTCTAGTTGAAGACTTTACCATCATATCATCGTATCTCCTTGTGGATCATGTCATGCAACAAAGTGGTAGTCATCCTCTAATAAGTAGCTCTTGCTTTCTTCAACCCAAATGGCATGACTGAGTAATAATAAATTCCCCACTTGGTGGTAAAAGACGTCTTCAGCTTCTCTATCACTGACATCATAATCTGGATGTATCTTGAAATGCCATCCATAAAAGAGTACATTGCACTGGAGGTCGTACTATTGACTAGGGTATCAATATGCAGTAAGGAAAAATCATCTATTGGGAAAGCTTTGTTCAAGTCCCACTAATCTATGCACATACTGAACTTCCCGTCCTTCTTAGGAACTGGAACTATATTGGCTAACCATTGGGTGTCATCTACTACCTCTAAGAATTTCACCTTCTGCTGCTTTTCAATCTTCTCCTTGATCAAGACAGCCAATTCTAGCCTTAATCTCCTCTTCTTCTGTGAGAATATGTAGAGATTCTATACTTTGAAATATCCTTTTCAATCCTCGGTATATCCTCATAACCCTAAGCGAATACTTTTTGTCTTCTTTTTATCATTCCCTTCATTTTTTCTCTCTCATTAGGAGTTAAATTAGAAGCAATAAGTATATTTTTAGGATTATCACATGTGCCTAAATTAAATGATTTAGTTTGCATAGAATTAATGTCAAACATATGCATGAAATGATTATCACAAGTAGAATAAACATTAGGAAAAACATCACACAAATAAGCAAAGTCAGACCTCATTGCATTAACTTTAAAAATGAGCAGGTCATTAATTTCAAACAGGTTAGCAAAGAAACATCTAGATATCATAAAAGATATCCATGATAGAGTCTAGGACATAAGACTCAAAGTCAAGCTCCTCCTCCTGACCAACAGCATCCTTCAGCTCCGCTGCAGGAATGTCCTTCTCTAGTTCTGACGTCAGCACAAGTTTTTCTACCATTGGCTTCTCGATTGCAACCTCTTCGATCCCATCCGTATATTTAGCAAAATTTTCAAACTTGGGGACCAATCTTTCAACTATCATTAGAGGTTCAAGAATTCCCTTTAATGGGTATCCGGTTCCTTACTTCGCGAATGTCTCCTACAATGTCTTCTTCTTAATTTCTATTTTTCCTTCATTTTCGCTAGATTCAGCTTCAGCTTCATTCCCCTCTTTAGAATCATTAACTCTATGATATCCCACTCTATATTTTAGAATTGGCACCTTCCATTCCACGAACTCTGGCGGTCCACTCTGATTCTTCCCCAACCCCATGCCATGCATGAAGTTCATCTTTCTCATCATGCTCATGACTCTTCGATCTAACTCATCTTCAAAAATCATGCAGATCTTAAAACTAGGACTGAGAGGGATTTAATGAGGAGCCAACATCAAAGTTGCAACAGTAGCTTTAGTTTCTACTGAAATGGTGACTATCTTTCTGTTATGTGGGAATTTAATCTTCTGGTGAATAGTTGATGATATTCCTCCTAATGGGTGAAACCACAACCTCCCTAATAACACAAAAAAGTTACCAAAATGTCAATTACGTGTAGATTGACCTAAACTTTAATAAGTCCAGTCTTGACCAATGCTCTGAAAGTCCCCTCAACTGGCCTTTTCATGTCATCATAGGCCTTAAAGACTACATCAGATGGCTTCAAGTCAGCCACTATCAATCTTAACTTAGGCAGAATTTTCAAAGGACAAACATGGATAGCAGACCCATTATCCACTATCACACAGCAGGTCAACTTCCCTTTCACTTTAGCCTTAATGAACAAGGCCTTAAGGTGGTCTCTACCCTCCAAAGGTAAATTGTCGTCAGTAAACATAATAGCTCTTTGAGGGATTTCCATTAATAAGTCCACTACCTGATCAGGAGTATGACTCACTAGGACCTTCTTATGGTCTAAGGCCATAACTAATGCTTTTCGATGGGCTTTGGAATGCATAAGCAATTCCCAAATACTAGCGACAATTTTCTCATTCTTCTTTGTTTCATCGGCCTTATAAGTTTTCTTTACTTTATTATTTGAGCCCACTTTCTCTTCTTCTGGCTCAATAGGTTTTGCTTCTTCTTTTCTCTCGTCAACCTTCTTAACTAGTTAGATTTTTCCTTTTCCATTATTCTTCAACAAATCAACCGGTCCTCCTTCTTCATCATCGAAACTCCAAATGTCTAAAACATTCACATTAAACTTCATAGGCTGTTCATTTAGATTTAGGTCTTTTGGTTAAGGTTTTGGTTATATAGGAGTGACATCAACAAAGGAGTTAAAGACTTTCTACTCTGTTAAGCTAGTGTTAATCATTAGGATGGGTGTATTTGGTGGTGGTACACTTCGGTAGTTGGGTAGGGGGTTGTTTTGGGTGTTTGGTTTTATGGTTTCAGGGTCAGTTATTTTACATGAATCGATCAAGTCTTGAATTTCATGTTTCAATCTAGTGCAGTTATCGACATCATATCTGATGGTTTGGTGAAATTTACAAAAGAGCTTTAGGTTTGCATTTGGTAGAGGTTGTCTAAGAGATAGGGTTGTAGCAAGTTATTCTTAATAAGCTTTTCTAAGACCTTAGAGAGAGGCCTTCCCATATTAGAGAGCATTCGAGGTTGCCTTACTGCATTGATTTGCACATTGCTACTAGAACCAACCGCTTCTTTGCCTCCAAACCTTCCACTAAAGAACTTATTCTCCTGTGCCAAATCGAATTCTTTCTGTACCCCAAACCTATACAGCTCTTCAAAATTTTGAATTCCAAGGTCCCTTAGCTTTTTAGAAAGTGAATGGACACATCCCTTCATTGCTATCATTAGTTGATCAGTCTCAGCAGGCCTGTGCCTCATTTGTACCAATTTTCCTCTCTATCTTGTTAAGTGATCGGTAAAGGATTTGTTGAATTACTGCTTAGTATTATGTAAGTCTTTTAAGGATACCTCCATTTGGGTGTTGAGACCACACTGCTTCACAAATGTAGCACATATTTCCTTCCACCTTCCAGTCATCTTGAACATGGGATTCCAGAGCATAGTACCATCTTATTGGTGCTCCTTTCAGAGATAAAGGAAATTGCTTGACAATCTATGCCTTGTTCAAGCCAGTTGTTTTCATGTGAGTCACATACTGCTTCAAATGCGTATGGGGATCATCCGTACAGGTGTACTTCTTTATATCTAAAAATTTAAACTTTCGGGGAAGTGGATCATCATCTTCATCTAAATCTAGATCTGTATGGTGAATAGGAGTGTCTATTGCCTTCTCCTTCATCATCATTTGGATTTGAGCTATCGTCTTGGTCATGCTTTTGGCCCAATCAGTCTTTTCTACATTCTCTAAAGTGTTCACATTTGGTCGGGCAATAGGTTTAACTACCAAAGTTTTGAGATCATCTTACACCTAATTTCTTCTGAAGTTTTCAGCATCAAAGTCTAATGGTTGTGGTTATGCCAGTTGTTTCTGTCTAGCTGACCCCATCATTTCTCGCATAATTGTTTGGGTCTGTTCAGCCATTTTTATTTTTAACTGTTCCTTAAAAGCATTAGGATTAAAACCTACCATTGTTATTTACTTAAGGATTCTAACCAAGCGACCAGTGTTAGATCTTGTCCAGATGGAAGACTGACGTGAATCTATATCTGCAACCACCATTGGTTAGAAATATGCATGACGTGTATGCGTGCAATGTAGATTCACTTTAATTTTCAAAGAAAGAAATAAACACAAACTCTATTTACATATAACAAAGAATAATTATAAAATAGGAAAACGGTATCTCCACCCTTATTTCTCCGACACATGAATTCAATGGTGAGTTTCTTGTCCTAGGATTTTTGTTCTGGGTTTTAATTATCAATGGGGGATAACAAAATCGGCATATGTAAGAAAACTCTCGAAACGCTACAAACAAGTAGCAAATCCTTTGAATAAAACTAAAGTCCACTTTAATGGGCCAAAGAAGGCATTAAAGGCCCAATTTTGGCACAACCCACTTACAAATGGGCCTGGGCTTTGTTTTAATGATTTACTATATGGCATAAATCACACATATTTAGGGAAAATCCTAAGGGAAATTACTAAGTCACTGCATGAGCTAAGTCTAGGGTAATAAGCTTTGGCTCCCACAACTATATACCTCCATTACATCTCCCCACTCAATGGTCAATACAATGTTGATAAGTACATGCTATGAGTGATAATAATCAAATATTCCACCACTAAGTTTGAGTAAAACACAGGCAGCAAAGCAATGAATATTATCTGGTTATTTGGGACTAAGTGCTCATTATGTGAGAGATGTGTAGTGAATGTAGAAAATGCAAAAGAAATAAGGAAATAATCAAAGATGATAAATTACAAATCACTGGAATCTATTTCTCTATCCCCAATGGAGTCGCCACTGTAGGTGGCAAGGTTTAGCGTGCGCCCAAGTGTTTGACGACCATGACACTGTGCAATCTCAGGGCCTACTAGGAAATACAAAATGTGCTTAATGCCTAATTAGAGGTGAAACTTGGGACACACTGTATGGCAATTGGATTCCACGGAGGTTCCCAGAAGGTGTCCTTAAAGAAAGGGTCCAGAAATTGGGTATGGGCTTTTGGAATGCCCACCCAACCTTGCAGTTGGCCTCCGTGTGTGTTTTGTATTTTATTACCTATGATTATGAAATTATTTCCATATTTAACATCAAAATTGTAATTATTTTCATATTTCACAATTAAATCCAAATTTGCACATTAATCTGTTTTCATGCTTTTAGCCCGATATTTATCACAAATAACTCACAAAAATCATTTGAATAAATAGGGGAATGGTTTAGGGATTACAACACTTCAAATAATTATAATAGCAATGATATTTAAAGAAGAATGAATGAATTTCAACTAATTACGGAATCAATATTTGGATGATTTAAGAATCATCCTAAAATTCTTGCAAATTCATAATATTAATCTTCCACAAGCACAAAGAATAATCCTATAAAAGAAAACCAACTTGTTAGTTACAATCGGATACAAAATAATTGCAAAATAAATAAAAAAAAGACTCAATTATAGCAGATATCATGATATTCTCTTGCAAAGTTGAGATATAACACGAAATAAATACATAAAGGACACTAACTACATAAAACAAGCATAAGAAATCAACACCATTTTGAACACAGCTCTAGTGGAGCGGCGACACCTCTTTAAAGAGGCATCGTCTCTAGGTAGAGAGGCAACTTCATGTCGCCTCAACACCTCTTCAATAGGCACACAACAATTTGATGGTTTCTTAAATCCTAATTAATTCTAAAATAAATGAAACCAAATGAAGATTGATGCAACTAAACAATAATTTATAACTAATACTCAATAATTCACATGATCATGCTTTAAATATAGCTTCAAATGAGCAATAACCACAAAAACAAGTAATAAAACTAAGAATTGAAACTTTATGCAAAATAAGGAATTTAAAACTTGAAAAATGATAGCTCTTACTGATTTGATCAAGTTTAAGGCTCCTAACTAAGCCCTCAGAGCTTGGTTTGTTGATTCAAAACTCTCTTGAATGCAAGAAATCCTTCTTTCTTCTTAAGTGAATGGACTCTTAGGCTAAAAACTTCATTTTTTTCTCTTCCTTCTCTTATTTCCTCTCTTTGTTCTCTCAAAATGTTCTCCCTCTTTTTTTAGCTTCAGAACCCCCTTCCAAAACAAGCTAAGCCTCTACTTAAGCCTCTCCTCTTTTGCCTTTTCCAATTCCTAAAAATTAAGACAAGACACCCCCTTTTAATTTCTCATAATGAGCACCTCTTTTCTAGCCTTATTTCTGCCTCAAAAGTCTTATGTTCATGTCATATCTTCAGACTAGTGATATACTGGGTCCATTCCCATGTGTAATGTAGCCAAAAAATGCATTTAACGCTGCATAAGTTGGCCATAAAGAGGATTTGCCTCACCGATGTGTCGTCCGAAGAGATGTTGCCTCTTCGTAGAGGCGATCGCCTCTTCGGCCCAGGCCTGAACTTAACCTTTGGGCCAATGAGCTTTTGGAGCTTGGATTTAAATGTTTTGGGCTCAACTAAGGGTTTTGGGGTTAAACTAGGTATTTTAGGCTATCGGATCAATTTTATAAAACATTTCAGATTTCTCTCACATTCATAATTATTCTACCTCATCATTGGGCTTTTGTTGCGGACCGATCAAATCGAGGATGTCTACACATATAAAATTTGCAATTAGATATAAAAATTTAAATCTTCATTATTTATATACATAGATATTAGTATAAATGTAGCATGTGGTCTTCTCAATTAATAATTGTCTAAAAATTAAGTTATAACTGTACATAAAATCTTGTGAAGTGAATAATATTTTCTTTCTTCTTTTCTAATTATGCACATATGTTTTAAAAAAAAGTAACACTAAACATTTTCTTTCATAAGTGCCATATAAATATTTTATCTTAGAATTGCTCTTCATAACTTTTGATAACGTGAAGGCAAGTTGGCAAAGTTAAAAGAGTGGTGGCTACTTTATAAATATTATTGCCATGATAATCATGAGTTGTAGGATGAATTGGATCATCATTAGAATTGCTCCTTAACTTTTAATTAACCTTTAATGATTTTTGTAATTTCATTCAATTTATTAATCTGATAAAAAATTTCTATATCTATATCTATAATATATACAAATGTACGAAATGGAGAGAAACAGACAAAATTACAAAAATGTTTTCACTTATTGTTATATAAAAATTGAATAATTTAGTCATTTACTAATAAAAATTAAATTAAATTAATTAAATTGTAATTTTAATTTAATAGAAATTATATTTGCTATTCAAATTAGGTTAGCTTCTATTTTATCTCAAATAAAAATCAAATTAATTAAAATTTAATGAAAAATATGCTTTCTATTTTAATTAGGTAAACATCTAGTTTATCTCTAATAAAAATTAAATTAAATTAAATTTTAGTAGTATTTCGCTAAAAAAAGATATTTATTCCTATTTTAATCAGGTCTATTTATATTTTACCTAATATAAATCAAATTAGATAACATAATTTTATAAGTCTTACTAAATTAAATTTAATAAGTAAATAATTAAAATCAAAATTAATAAATTCTATAGAAAAATTAATTATGAAAATATTAATGTCAAAATATTGAAAGATTATTGTGTTTAAATAGAAAATAGAAAATCTATAAAGGATATAATAAATTGCTATATTAGAACTTTATTAAGTTTGTAAAATTATATTCATTTCAAAAAAAAGTTTGTAAAATTATATTATTATTTAAATAAAAATATTAAAAAAATATTATATAATTGTTAAAAAATTTATAAAATTAAAGTTTATTAAATAAATAATTAAAATTAAATTAATTAAATTTTTTATTTTATTTTGTTTCTTTAATCATATTTTAAAAAATAGAGTATATAATTTATTTAATAGTTGTATTTCTGTAAAAAAAAAGTAGTATAATGATCATTTTTAGATATTTTTATAAAATTTAATAAAAAAGAGTTGAAATTAAATTA
>CATIWM010559774.1:0-10761 GCA_949671775.1 Mallotus repandus
CAGTGTTCGTGAAATGGATGTTATTACTGGTATGATTATAATCATCATTATCATCCATTAATCCGTATTAATATTACATTATATTTATTAAAATATCACATACCTAAATTATTGATCACAATAAAAGTTATATATATATATGTACCCACGTTATAGATGAATTTTTCACTGATCGATTAATATAGATATAATTTTTCACTTGAATATTCAGGTAAAGGAGAGTTTGTGACTTGCTCCCCAAACCATAATTCTGAGCTGTTTTATGGTGTTTTGGGCGGTTTAGGTCAATTTGGAGTTATAACCAGAGCAAGAATAGCATTAGGTCCCAGTTTTGAAAAGGTACGCACTTATTATAAGTAAAATTAATTTTTTTTTATCCTCTCTCACAATTATTTCCATAATTATTAATATGTTAATTAAGAAACACATGAAGATAGAACTATTCTTTAAAATCCGCACGGACACGTTATTGTATGTGTTCTTTTGGTTTTGGAGGACAAACTATATGCAGGCTATGGCCTTATAAGAGTACTCTTATTTCATGTGGTAGGTTGTGAGGGTGAACATACTATACAGCAATTTCACAGCTTTCACAAGAGACCAAGAACGTTATATTGCAACCCATGCAAAGAAAAATGGAACTGCAATGATTTCCTTGGAAGGTGCAGTTCTACTAGACAATGGCACCCCCGTTAGCTTGGGAATCCAACCATCTGACCAGCTAAAAGTTCAATCCTTAGTTAAAAAATATAGCGTCCTTTATGTTCTTCAAATTTCCAACAGCTATATTAATGACCGAACTAACGACACTGCACTCACGGAATTGGAGGATTTCATTGAATCACTTAGCGCACAACCTGAATATATCCAACGGGAATATATTTCCCGTTCAGAGTTTTTCCGAACATCCGGAGTTCCTGATGACGGTAATCGAGCACATCCATGGATGTTTTTACAAATACCCAAATCCAAAATTTCAGTCTACAATTCAGGTGTTATCAGAAATATTATTCTTCAACGTAACATCACTGTTGGCCCTGTGACCTTATTCCCGGTATTACGAAGCAAGTAAGTGTACAACACTCGGAGTTTTAATTTTAATATGATTTATTCCTTTATTTTAGGTTTTTTTTTTTTTGAACTCCGGACGGAAAGCAATGATCGAATCATCGATCTATTATATCACTAAACTAGGACAATTTATTTAGTTTTGACCATTGCTGAATTTAATTGAATTGCAGGTGGGATGATAGAATGTCTGCACCCATAGTAGATGAAAAGATTTTCTATATTGGAGGATTTTTACATTCAACTGCCCTTAATGATTGGCAGAGGTATCAAGATCAAAATAAGGCAGTTATAGATTTCCTGGATGCAGCTGGTATTCAGTATCAGATTTATCTAGTGGCTCTTCCACAAAAAGGACGGATACAGCTATTTGGACCGAAATGGACAACTTTCGAACAGAGGAAAGCTCTGTTCGATCCTAAAAAGATCTTAGCACCAGGCCAAGGAGTATTCAACGATATCAAGTTCCCTCCAATTACAAACGGAAAATAATGGAGCTGCACTAAGCTTCTCAGAACTCGACTCCAATAAAAATTTATTTGGTTTTGCATATTTAAGTTATTTTAATAAATAAGTAGAATTCAAATTATGAAATGTTCAACTTATGCCGACCCTAATGAAAAGCTCATGAGCTAATTAGTAATTTTAATAAATTATAGTAATAAAATGTTATTTTATTCGAATTTAAATAATATAATTCGAAAAACACATGAGTTTGAAAGTTGTGATTGACCTGTGCATGGATTTTTATTTATTTTAGTCAAACTCATATAAATAAGTGTACATGCAATATGGCTATGTATTTTGGTGTTGTTTTCTCATGCGTCTATAATTTTTTTAAGTGTTAGGCTATTATGATCCGATTAATATTTGAAGTATTTTTGGCACAATAGAGGGTAATTCTCTCCTTTAAATTGACAATAATAGGAATCAAATATTGTACTTTAAAATGTTTTAAAAGGGAGTTACCACTTGACTATTTTATCACTAATTTTGTTACGATTATCTTAATAAAGTAGAGGAGTGTGGTTAATTTTCATTAAGTGGGATTCACTCATTACATAAATAGAGAAAATGTGTTAATATTATTCTGTAGAAATTTATTTTTAAAATGATTTAAAAAAGAGAAAATAATTTGAGAAAGATTATTGGTCAGAAAATATTAAAATTATTGTACGCGGTAGGGTTTAGTGCGCACCCAAGTGTTTGGCAACCACGGCATTGTATGGGCTTAGGGTCCACTAGGAAATCCGGATAAGACCCGAGACACACTATACAGCAACTGAATTTAATGGAGGGCCTCAGCAGCCGTCCTCAGAAAATGGGTTCGAAAACTGGGTATGGGTTTTGAAATGCCCACCCAACCTTGCGGTTGGCCTCCATTTGTGTTTCATGTTTTATTACTTTTAATTATTTAATTATTTCTTTATTTACATGCAATTTGCAATTGCCTCCAATTAATTGTCAAATTTTATAATTAAGTCCAAGTTTGCATTAAATTCCAATTGCATGCTAATTAAGTATGGTTACAACGTTTATCACAAATAATATAAAACATTCAGGAAAATAAAGACGTACAGATAAATAAAATAAGTGCGCACACAAAGAAATGGGGGGAGGAGAAATTATTACAACCCTTTAAACATGCAAAAATAATAATAAAATAAACAAAAATAAAGTAATTGTAAAATAAACAAAAATCTAAGAACTTATAGGGATAAATATTTGTTGATTAAAAATCATCTTAATATTTATTCTCCCACAAATATATAAAATTTTTTTTTTGACACAAGTTTGGCTCCTTGTCTTGACCCTCAAAATTATTGCAAAGTGACAGCAATGAGTCCCAACCAGTGCGAAGCCAACCTCCTCTCCCTCTCTGTCTCAAAACTCTCCCTCTAATTTTTTTTTTGTTCTTCTCTTTTTTTTCTCATTTTTTTGCAGGAGCCTCTCCTTTGTTTTTCTCCCCTTTTTGACCAAAGCTCCACTCTCTTCCAAAAGACAGCCTAAAAGTCTAACACATGCACTCATAATCTCAGTCTCTGCCTATTCCAGGCTATCCATAATGATGATAGCATGTGCACCTCTCCAAGCTGTCTCCACTTTCCTCTCTCTTTTCCGGAAACTGCTCCTTTTTTTTGGGCTTTTGGACTTTTGGCTCATTAAGGGAAAAGAAAGCTGGGCTTTGCACTGTTAAGTTCATTTTGCTTGGATTTTCATCATTGGGCTTTGCTCGTGGGCCAACCAAACCCAAGTTTATACAGTTTGCCCCCTGCTTTTTCAAAAATCAAAATGCAAACAATGAAATAAGATTTATGAAAAAGCATGCACATAATTAAAAGGATACAAATTTTTGGAGCCAGATGTCCAAGAAGACAATCGAATATTCTATCTCTGCACTGTCGACTTCAGGGTACAACCTGAAATGTGAAATTTTGATACTTCGATAAGTAAGTTGTGTCTTTTGCACCGTCGACCTTGGGGTACAACCCGAGAGGTGAACTGCAGATACTCTGATCAACAAACTTCATCTTCTGTAAAATTAAATAATTTTCACAAAAAATCAACACACATAACAAAATCTTAAAAAGGGTACAACTTTATCTTCGAGAGACTGTTTGAACTTTTGGATCGTCAGTCTCGAGGTACAAACCCAAGAGGTCATCTGTCTTGAAATTTCTATCATCAGCCTCGAGGGGACAAGCTTGAGAGGTGGAATTTCTCAAAGTTCGTGCCGTCAGCCTCGAGGTACAAAGCTGAGAGATCAAATTTTACAACTCTATACCGTTAGCCTCGAGGTACAAACCCGAGAGGTCACTCCTTTAAAATTCACATCGTTAGCTCGGGGTTCAAACCCGAGAGGTCAAATTTTTAAACTTTTGGACCATCAACCTCGGGGTATAACCCCAAGAGGTCACTCCTATAAAATTCATGCCATCAACCTTTGGGTTCAAACCCAAGAGGTTGAATCTTTAAACTTCTAGACCGTCAGCCTCAGGGATCAAGCTTGAGAGGTCATTGTGAAATAACAATCTCGTCATACGAGAGAAGAGCCTTATAGCCACTTCCGACTTTAGGCGGGGTGAACTGAAAAGTTTCATATAGTCTCTGGGGTATCAAACAATGTAAATCCAAACAAGCCATGTAGCCTCACGGGCGTTAGGCGAAATTAAATAAAGCAAGCCATGTAGCCTCACGAGCGCCAAGCGAAATCGAACAAAATAAACCATGTAGCCCCCTCGACGTCAGGCAAAATCGAACAAAACAAACCATGTAACCTCCCTGGCGTTAGGCAAAATCAAATAAAATATGTCAATATAGCCTTGGGGGTGTCAGGCGAGATTAATCAATATGTGCCAATATAGCCTCAGGGGCGTCGGGCGAGATCAAATAAAATGTGCCAATAGAGCCTTGGGGCGTCAGGCGAGATCAAATAAAAGGTGCCAATATAGCCTTGGGGGCGTCAGGCTAGATCAAACAAAGGGTGCCAATATAGCCTCATAGGCATCGGGTGAGATCAAACAAAATGTGCTAATATAGCCTCATGGGCTTCAGGTGAAACAAGCCATGTAGCCTATCAAGCATCAGGCAAAATAAAACAAAACAAGTCATGTAGCCTCTCAGGCATCAGACAAAATACTAAAGTAGGACTACAACATATGCACCGGAGCTAGATCACTTTTGGGAAAACACATTTAGAAAAGTTCAAAACTAGTGTATGCATGATCATGATCTTTAAAATTTTTCAAAAATGATTTGATAACACAATCTCATAGTATGTGTAACGTGCATTATTCTATTGCCCATATGTATGAGATGTCAAAATAATTTTTGCAAAAAAATTCATGTATGCTTGAGCTAAGAGAAACATAAAATCTTGAATGATTTAGCAAATGTCTTTTTTGTTTAGAGCTAATCTTCAGGAACTGGCCCTCATTATATTACAAAATCTGGATTCAAAAGTTGAGTTTGCCAGAGACTATCATTAAGATCAGTATTATCAGATGGAACATAAATTAAGACCCTCTCATGATCAAATTGAGATGATGACAACAAATACCCTTTGCTTGGTTACCTCCTTGGAATGCTTCCCTTAGTATGGAAAATACACTCTGTTTGAAAATCTATTGAAAGAATCTATCACTCATAAGGCTCAACATATCACATGATCTTAAAATCTGCCCTCCAGTTAAGGAATTGATAAGCCTCTCATTCTTGCATCATGAAGCGGAATCTTATAAGCTCTCGAATTGCTCTTCTCAGAACAAAAGTGCAACCAATTTTACTTTATATTCCCTCTTTTGCCTAAGTAGCTCCCTTTCTAGGAGTTTTCGAACCTAGCTGGGTTTTTCATTTTTCCTCTTTTACCTAGGTTGCTCCTTTTCTAGGAGTTTTCAACCTAGCTGGGTGGTTGCAAATTCATGCTGATGATGGATCATTATTTGGTCATGCTCAATGTCCATATTACCACTTTAATTATTGATCATTTGACATTCTTACTGCTGATTGTCGGACGTTAATATCATTCACACTATTGATTGCTGCAAAACTTGTAAAACGTCCATGTCTGACACTTCACGTGATAACATCATGTCGATCATATCCATTCTACATGATTACTCATTCATTATAAATAGGCATGCTCTCTTATGCTTGTTATTGATCAACACTCTATGGGTTTTCTGACCAACTATTTTCTGCCCACAATCAATATAAATTTTATTTTTGACATCAGGAGGACTTTCAATGGGTTGACTTTTCCGAATGTGGGTGGCCCAACAAAGATTTTTTTTCTTTCTCCTCATTTCTCATTTTTTTCTCTTTTGTTTAGAGAATATGGTGAATTCATTTTGAAAAAATTGAAGCGAAAGTGCCCAAAGGGAAATTGAAAGTCAACTCTGACATTTAATCTTTTTCTTTTTTCTTTTTTGAATCTCTCTCTCTCTCTTTTCAAGCATAAGATTGCATGCATAATCATAATGAATTAATAATTATGTAATTTAGACAATCAAACATTTATTAGCACGAAGAAGAAGTTGTTGTAACAAAATCTCATTAAAACCACAACTAACAATAATTATTCATGAATGTTCAAATTCAAGTCAGCTTTAACTTGTACTCCGAAATGATATAACTCTTTGAAGTCCCTTATGCCCATGTCCTTCAATTTGTTAGCCAAAGGTGGAATGTAGGCTTCTATGGCTATCATCAGCTGGTCTGACTCTATAGGTCTGTGTTTCATCCGGGCCATCTTTCCTCTCCATCTGTTCAAAAAGCTTATAAAGGACTCATCAGGTCCTTACATCATATTTAATAGCTCTTGAAGAGAAACTTCAAACTGAGAATTGAGCCTATATTGCTTGATGAAGGCTGAATACAGTTCTTTCCAGTCTTGCTAAATATGCACATCCAGAGTGTAGTACCATTTAATAGCAGCTCCTTTTAAGGACATTAGGAATTCTTTCTTTTCTTTTATTGAAAACTATGAGCACTTAATGCCTGCAACTCTCTTGCCTTTTTGTTCTTCATAAACTCATCACTTTCTCTTTGTTGTAACTGAATCCATTCCTTATACTGATTATCAGTGGACCGGTCTCTATCTTATTCAATGTACCTCTAAATGGTTCTGCGAGGCCAAGTTGCAACCAAGTTGTCCAGAAAGTTTTGAGAAAGAGGCCCTGACTCAAACTCATGCATTGGCCCTACAGTCAATTATTTTTATCCATATTGTCGGTAAAAGGGTGCAGGATTATAGAAAGTAGCAGAATGAAGACTGGTTATAGGGATACAATAGGTATAGGATTGAGTGGTTACATGTTGTAGTCTCCACCATGGATACATCCACTGGACCTCATTGTCAGGAAATGTGGACAACCAGTTTTGAACATCTTTTGGCATAAGGTGAAGTCTTCTAGTGTGGCAATATTTTATCTTGTAGTGTGCAATGTCTCTATAAGGCTCAAGTAATCTCAATTTCTCATGAAACCAAGCCCTCTAGAATAATGGACTTTCAGAGAATCGCTTGGGTTCTAGGAAATTATCCAGTCCAACGATATTTTCTACCAGAATAAGTGGAAAAGGGTTAAGTCCAGCTTCTACTTGATCCAGGATGTGGAGAATTTTTAAATCACAGTTGCCAGAAAGAGAAATAAGTAAGAACTGCACAAATAGACAGAGGGTGATCATCTGAGGCCAGTAAACCTCTTTGCTATTCATAGCTATAATAGCCTCAAGGAAAGATTCCATTAGATTTCAGTGCCAAAAATTTGGCGAAGAGAGGTTTATGGGGAAAAATTGAATAGCCTGGCCATCTGATATTGAATGGAGTGTAAATCTAGAATTTTAACCTGAGGAATCACGATATGACAAGCAGAATCCATTTGAGAACCCAAGATAACTCTGAATTCCTTTGGCATGGGGCATATTTTCGGTGTGTTGAATTGAAAAACATGCTTACTTGGATCCCAAAATTGAGTTGCAGCATGTAGAAAAGGAAAGTTGATCTTCCTAGGATGTAGAGATCTGAAGAATGACAAGTGAAAGGGCTCTAGTTTTGCCCATGTTTCACCATCTAAGCTCTTCAAGATTGGTTGTAGTTGTTTGAGGCTTCTCTCAATCATGTTTTGGGATTTTGGTGTTGTTTTGAAAAAGGAATTGAAGGGTGGCAGTGTGGATGTGAGTAAATGAGGGTGTTTTTATAGGAAAAATTAGGGCTATAGAAGGGAAACCTATGGAATTGAGGTGTTGGACGATATAGAGACATTTTAATATCGCCTCTTTACACCGAGAATAGTTCTGGTTTTAGAGTCCTCTTCACTAAAGGGCATCTTCCCTACTATTTCAGCAACTATGTCTCTAACCATTTGTCGCATGTCATCCCCTATCTCTTTCAGAAGTTCTTTCTTGAAGACTTAACATCAAACCATTATACTCCTTTGTGAAGTGGTCTCAGTTATTTAATTTTATTCTTGATACCAGTGAACCAAATTGTCATTGATCTGCTTCCAAAAAAAAGAGGCTTATGGCTAAGAAAAATGTCTTTTTTATTTTTTTGAAAGAAATTACAATGGATGTCATGTATGTGTGACATGAATATTATTTATTTACAAGCACAAGCAAATCACATAGCAAAGCCTTCCGACCTTATTTCTCTCACACACGTGCTTAATGGCGAGTTTCTTTTCCTAGAATTTTTGGTTTGGGCTTTGATTATCATCAGGGGATAACAAAACTGACGTATAAAGTACATCCCTCAAGATCATATTAGCAAACAAATAGCAAGTCTTATAAATAAAACCAAAGTTCAATATAATGGGCTACAATAAGAGGATTGGCCCCAACTTATCATGGTCCATCATTAGTAGACTTAGGCTTTATAAATAAGACTACTATATGGAATCAAACATATGCATTTTAGAAAAAATCCTATAGGAAGTTGTTAAGTCATTACATGGGCTGAGTCTGAAGGAAATAAGCTTCTACTCCCACAATGATATATCTCCATTACGTCTCCCCACTCAAGGGTCCATACGACGCGGATAAGTACATGCTATGAGTGACAATAATCAAATACTCCACCACCAGGTTTGAGTGAAACATAGGTAGCAAAGCAAAGACTATTGTCGGGTTATTCGGGACTAAGTGCACATTGTGTGAAAAAAGTGTCGTGAATGCAGGAAATGCAAAGGAAATAAGAAAATAATAAAAAATGATAAAACACAAAACACATGAATCTGTGACATCTGTTAAGGATGCCAAGCATACATTGTATGTATGTGACTAACACATAACATATTTATTAATATAAAATTTGTAACTCACAATTCCACATATGTAACACATATCACATATCAACAAGCACACAGCTTCAAGCAGTTCACATATTTCTTTATATTATATATATACAGTGCGCTAGCCTTAATACAAGATATGAAAATTCACTAAGCATGTGACGTTCAAGAAAAATTGAGGACGACCTCCTGCTGACCCACCTGACACAATGCTAGTGTATCTGATGCAAATATTTCTTTAAGACCGACTAATTTCTTTTAATCCTGAAAAATAATGCAGAGGGGTGAGCCTGAAACTCAGTAAATGAACAATATAATATCCTATGAAAATATAACACATAAGCATATGATATTATCAATCACCGGTCCATTTAATAATTAACAATAAACTTTTAGCATGCATATAATTATTATAGCATAGTATTTTCTTCTGGACAATAATGTACTTGTGAATTACATATAATTCAATTTTTTTTTCAATAAATCATGGATCCCCATACGCACACAGCCTTGCCATAAATATTATTTTTTTTGTATTCTTTTTTTTAGCCATTTTACGGTATATAAAAGGGATTCCATATCGCACACAGCCCGACCTTAGTCACAAGTAGCATTGCGTCCTTAATCCATTCAACCATATTTCTTATATTTACATACACATCGAAAATTCACCGCATTGTCACAACACTTTATTCAACTCATCATCAACTAAATGCATCGCATACCACTCTATAAAGCAAATTAATATCTTTCCCGTAATATATAACAAAAACAATAATATACCAAAAATATTCCAACATATACCATTTTTCAACATAGCAGAGTTGACAGTGCAAATTCAAAAATATATCAAAAATTCTATATTGTGACTATCAAAGCCATATTTTCCAGATCAATAGTATTATGAGTCTAGATTAATTTTCAACTAATTTCACATCAAATGGATATATATATATATATAAAGAGAAACATCAAAAACATTCCACCATGGTCAAGCTGTCAACAAAATTAAGCAATAAAAAGTATTGCCCAATTTGGCAATCAAAACAGAAAAATTAAGCTTCCTATATTTCTACCAAATTTGTAGATAACATCTCAAAGTTTTCATAGGAATAAACGGTATCCAATTTTGTGTTATAAAACTTTAGATATAACTCAAGAAAGTCGACTATTCTATACTAAACAGGGCACTCGAATTTTAGCAAAATTCATTCACATGTATAATCTTATCTCAATAACAAATAACCATCAACACAACAATCAAATATCACAATAATCAAAATTCAGCATCTACCAATTAGAACACATGTATTTCTCTTATCCAATCAACTTAACAAATAAACTTATAATTATTTATTTTTAAGTGTTATATTTACATAGAACATTAAATTATTCACTTACCTTTATTGTTTCCTTCCCTTTGTTTGAATTTACTTGTGTATCAGCCTCTTTTCCAATTTATTTAGCTAAAATATATTATAATTCACTTTCTTTAAACACCTAAAAATTAATATCATTAAATTACCTAAACATGTAAGGCTACCACCTATAACATATTTAATAGGATGAATTTAAAAATTCCCCCGAAAATTCTATAAAATTAATCTTAAGATACAACTTTCCAGATCAATAACCCTATGTGTCAAGAATAATTTAAAATTGATTTTGTTTCAATTGAAGGTGTATAGAGGAAGAACCCTAAGAAATAATCTACCATACTCAAATCATTGATAGAATTTGAGCAAAAAAATGTTCAGCCCCAAATGACCATCAAAACAGTAGAATCAGGTTTTCTCTATTTTTTTAAGTTTTGTATTTGACATCTCAAGCTTTCTTTAGAAGCAAAAATCATCTAATTTGGAATTACAAAACCAAAGTTATAGATTAAACAATATTACTGTTC
>CATIWM010559790.1:0-33380 GCA_949671775.1 Mallotus repandus
ATATATATATATATATATATATATATATATATATATATATATATATTTCCACTGCCTCTTTTTTTTTTTTTGGTAAATTATAAGATCATGTGACATTCACATTAATTGACTGCATAATAAAAGGTAGTCCTTTCTTTTTAAATCGACGATGATACAAATAGAATCATGCACCTTAAAATACCCTTAGGGACGAGTTACCACTTGATAATCCCTCATTGACTTGGACCGTCTCCTCTTTATTATTATTTGCTTTTTAGTTACATTAGGCTTTAATTGTTTTCACTAACAGTTGTCTGGTGCTGCATTATTTTGATTAGGTTATAGTTAGGATAGCAAATTTGAATCTTAATTATTATTATTTTTTTGTAATTATTGTTGGTTGGCTTTTTTTTTTAATTAAAATGAAGCGTCCAATAATAAACATAAATTATTTTTTAAATACTCTTGATTGGAATTTTTTTTGTCAAAAGTAAAGTTTCATTCCTAAAAGCCAAAAGTCTAAGACTACACAATTACAAATAGGAATAGAGGCTCAGATCAAACTCAATACAAATAAGCCCAGAATAAACCCTAACAATTGCAAGAAGCATCTAGAATAGAATTACACCATTGTTCAACAGAGGACTAAATCTCTACGTCCAGAGTGCTCTATCAACTTGTTATTCCTAATGCTTCTTGGGCAAATTTGTAACTAATAAAGATGACAATTTAAATGAAGGAGAAGCCACAAGTAAATGATGATTAAGAAGAAAATGGGAGGTATAGAAGGAATCTACTTAGGGCAATTAAGCTAGTTGAACTCCCATAAACAACCTATCATTCAGATTGAAACTCCATTGATCTGTAAAATAAGCTTCAACAGCATAATATAGAGATCATCCTGGCTTTGATTCTTAGCCATGAAAGTATATCTAACATATGTGTAGAAGGCCAAAATACAACCTAGTAAAGAGGGAATAAAATTCGCTAGCAAAAATGATAATACCTAGATCTAAAAAACCTTACTATAACATAAGAAAAAGAGTAAAGAACAGGGTAGTTGTTGGCCAAAAAGGCCAGGAACACCGTACTAAAATATAGTAGTTAACGCTTTTACAATGAGAAGAGAATAAAGAGAATAGAGAGAAAAAAAAGCACCTTCCCACTCGTTAGTGGGATTTTGTCCAAATTAAAGAGACATTTAATAATCTATATTTTTTTTAACAATAACTAGTAGATATTCATTAATATAACCAAGATTTACAATATTCTACGGACTGTGAAAGCCTATAATTGATAGTTATATGAGAAAGCCTAAGATTAAGGAAAAGCCCAATATTTTTAATCTTCAACTTTTGGGAATTAGAAACCCTAATATGTTGAAGAATATAGGGACAATACCATAATGAGGTGACAGCCATAGCAGTTGTAAGACGGAGTAACCCTTCTACCTATACTTGCGTGTGCTTTTATTTCCATGGACTTATCATCAAGGTAGAGTCTAAAGAAAAGGAGATCAACTTCAAACTGAAAGTCTCCCAAAGTAGAAATTGAAGAGACTGAGTTGTGGACTCCATTGGAGATGACAACTTAGGAAATTTAAGCAACACATAGATGGAGCTAAATATGCCTTTTTTCTCATGAACCAAGAAGCTCATATCCTAGGCGATCAAAGCTGCAACAATTTTGTATTTCCAGTTGCACAAAAAACTCAACCAACTATAAAGAAAACCCAACATAACTATATATATCCTATCACTGATATTATTAGATTTAGATAATATAAAAAAAAAAAGAAAAGGAAAGGGAAGTTAAGAAGAAGGTGATTTTTAGTTAAAGAACCAACTACACTCCTTCAAACTATAAGACTCACATCGAAAATACTATTCATAGAGAACGAGGGGTTTTCAAGAAAGAATAAATGGGATTTATGACCTACTAGCTTTTCTCTTCTTTCTTGTAATATTCTATGTTTCATGAGATGGGATTTATGACCTTGAATTATTATTGGAACAATGATTAGACTATTCAAGATAAAGGAGGAGAAGCAAAACAAAAAATGCATTTGACAATGTAAATGGAGACCCTCATGTGGAGAAGAAGAAGCAAAGTGCTAGGAAGTTATGTTTTAATAATTGATTGATAATGTCAATTTTACCATCCACACTTATTGTTACGGTTTTCGATTTATATCTAATTAATTTTTTAAATTGATACCTTACACGCTTACGGTTATATATAGATATATTATTGGGAGTTATTTGATTTTTGATATTAAATTTTAAAATTGTGTTGTATGCATACGGATTTTAAGATTACTCATTTAAGTTTTCATTTTAATATTTAATTAAATTTAAGTTATAATTTGTTTACATTATTAAATTATTTTAAAATACATATATTATTTATTATGTGTGGATTCACGACTAGTTATTTACTAAGTAGTATAACATTCAACTAACAAAAATAAATTTACAATAAAAAATAAGATTAATTTTATTATGAATAAAAATAAATAAATTTTAAAATAAATTTGTAATATTTTAAAAAAAATCTAAATAGTTATATTAATAGTAAATTACATGTAAAACATTTACATTATTGAAATTGAGTGTTATATTAAAGTTTTATTACAAAATAATGATGATACTTGTTGATAGGGCATTAAAGTGTTAGAAAATAAAACTATACACCTCTACATGTTATGAAAAAAACTATAAATATTTAAGTGAAAATACTTATAACCACAAGGTATTTTTTTACTTATCCCTAAAATTAAATCAATTATTTAGGCTCATAAAGGCATTCCAACGTTGTGCTCGATTATTTAAGTAAGCTAAACTCGTGATTAAATCAATTAAAAATTAACTTGTTTTAGCAAACCCATGATTTAAGTAAGCATAATATGTTACGTCTTATTTATTTATTTATTTTTCAATCTATCTATATCTATAATGAAAATGAATGCGTAAACTATTTCTTTCATCCGACGTGGCACCTCAATTCCTCATTTTTCCTATTTCTCTTTGCTCTCTGTATTTTCAGTGTTCTAGTGTTTTGTTGCATTGTCTTCTTTGCAACATCTTCCACTACTTTTAATTTTTTATGTTTTGATGTCTTTATTCTGATCTCTCTTTTGTAACATTTTCCCCTTTCCAAGATTTGATTCATCCATCATTTTTATCAGTTCGCTAGTAAAAATATGAGGCAAGACCTTAAATATCCATTCTAGGACAACACAATGCCTACATGGTTTGTGTCGGTAAGTTTTTGCTTCTTCAGAATTCAACAAGTTCTAATACATTTGTTAATACCCTTTTAATTTTAATTGTCATTAATGGATTTTTTTTCTTTTGGATTTTGATGGACAGTTGTCATATGCAATTTTGCTGCCTATTGCAATTTTTGTGTTCTTTTTATATGCGACGAAGAGATGTTTATGATCTACACTGCAACATTTTAGGTAAATTTATTTTTGAAATATTGATCAATTCTTGGAATTCTGAAACAATTTGGAAGTGAAGATTGATTTGTTAATTTTGAACTGCAGGTCTTTTGTTCTCTGTGTTGATTACTACTGTCATAACAGATGTAATTAAAAATGCAGTTGGTTGGACCATATCTTGCACGCCAAATGTTTGATAACAAGTGTGAATGAAATCTTATAATTTCACCTGTTAGAATGTGATCACTGGTTTAGTAAAAATCTTATGATAATAAGAAACATCTTCCATATGGTGTTTTAGTAACTGGATTTCTTGTGTGAGGGTTAGAAAGTCAATTGTTATAGTTTTTAGAACCTTCGTACTTAACTTGTTTAGAGTTGCCAAGACTATGCATTCCTCTTTACCTTTGTTTAATCCAAGCTATCACCTACCGTAAATTTTTTCTCAATGGCTAAAAAATTTAGTTGATTGCTTGGTCTATTTATCTTTTATTCTTCTAATCACCCACATATCATGATTTGTATAGAAACTGGTGTATGGACAAAGATTTATGACTTCTAAAATTAGACCTTCTGCAAGATTTTTTGTGTCTGGGGATTGTTTAGATCCACATATTGGTGGTGTACTTGTGTTCATAAGTGGTTGCAATAAGAGTGTTGAAGCAGTAGATGATATTTATTACTTGTATATAGGTTGCTGCGTGTTTACTCGTAAGTGCACGGGTTGAACAAGTAATAAAGAAGTAAGTAGAGTATCGTCTCCATAGGGATTAGGAACTAAGCACCTATTAGTTCTAGTTGAGTTAGTTTAGAGCTTGCAAATAAGATTTGAATAAATTAAATAACAAGCAAATATTGACAAGTAAAATAAGAAGTTAATACATCTAGCAAATAAAATACTAACTAAGCTAAATGATGGAGGAGGGAAACCAATTATAAGAATAATGTTGTTGGGAGAATGATAGCCACATAATCATCAAGTTACTAGATAGATTTCATTTAATCAATTGCACATCTCGGGTTCATACCAAATTCATTGAGAGCCCTCTCTGGAGTGATACTACTCAACTCAACATGCATATGAATCATTTGACACTAAAAGTCATAGTCTAATGCTTAACATTACTATGAGCTTGAGCCAAAATCAATCACACATGGCATTAAGCGAAAACCATATGAGAATTAAATCATGTTAAGCTTTCCCAAGCCATTTAACCAATCTAACTTATGTTTGTGGGTCTATTACATCCACCATCTCTCAATGCATAAATCTAAACAAGGGTTGTATTTGGCTATAACACAACACACAACACAAGCTCAATAAACATAATATGCAATAAAGATGGAAATGAAATCTATTTCATAACTTAAATCAAATGGGTCTCAAATCCCTAACAACATAAAGTAAACTAGCCACTCATGGCTTTAGCATTCAGTATTCAGTCAAAATACAACCCAAATGATTAGCAAAATTCTATAAACAACAGAGAAAGGATAAAGAGAAGTTATCAAGGAGCTCTAGGATCTTTAATGTGTGCCTCCTCTCCAAGCTTCTTTTTTTCCTCTTCTCTTCTTTTGGGTGTATTGGATTAGATCTTAGAATGTGGTCTCCAACCTCCAAAATTAGGTTTTTGGTCCTTCTTTTATAGCCTTCTCGAATCACTCTTGGATCCCCCCTAAAAAATGGGTGTGTGCTAGCTTAAAAATCAACTAAAAATATCTGGAATCGAGTAGCCCGTGATCACGGCATTTTTTGTGATTGTAACAGAAGGTTTAGCAGTACAGGTTTGTGTCATGATTGTGATCGCAATAGAATTTCAGCTGCGAGGGATCTGCGATTGTGGGTTTTTTTGCAATCACGGGTTTGTCGCGATCGTAATAAAAAATTTAGCTGCAATGGATCTGTGATCGCGATAGAAACTCAACTCTGCTCTCTTTCTCTATTTTTGCTCCTTTTATGCTCATTTAGCCACCATTCACCTCTAAACCTCTTTTCCCTAATAAAATAAAATAAAATATAAAAGTATATTTTTCTATATGATTTTCTATTCTAAATGCTATTCAAAATATACAAATGCATGAAAAATAAAGTCCTAAAATTATGCATAATTTCACACCAACAAATACCCCCACACTTGAATCTTTGCTTGTCCTTAAGCAAACTCAAAAACACAAATTGTCAAAATAATGAACAAGGTGTATGTATACAATTTCATTAAGCATACATGTCAATCTCCTCCTAATAGCTAGCTTATGCAACTCGAAAACAAGGTTAACAAACCAAGTTGAGAATTACAATTTACCAAGTGAAAGCATGTTATCCACTTGCAATCACACAAAGATGAATCATAATCTTGGGAGAAGTATACATGAATAAAAAAGACTCCACATTAAGGTCATTCTTAATTTGGCACATGAGAATCAACTCTTAACCTTTTTATTTATTTTATTTTTACTTAGTGCTTTTTCTTCCCTCTCTCGGTAATTCCCCGTCTTTCTCGAACTACTTAACGTAAACACCTTGAGAGGGTTCTTTGAATACTTATACTCTTGTCAAAGAGCACTGGAGTAGATAGAATTCAAGTTCCTAAGCACTTTATTCTTTTCCTCTTTTTTTTTTAAGCAAGGAAATAAAGTGTTTTTACGATTCCTTTTGCATACAACTAAAAACGACCCTAAAAAGGAGTTTAGTTCATTCAAAATACTAACTTACAAAATAGTCATTCACAATCATGATTAAGCAAGCAACAACATGCATTAGATTGATTAAAAGCTAAAAAAATGCTCAATTCAAAGTGTTAACCAAATTTAAAAGATACCAAACTAACCATTAGTAGGAGATTGAAACACATAGGCTCAAAAAAACCAATAAATATACACAAAATTCATCATTGAGATAATTTTGCAAATATTCAAACATCGAGTATCAAAATTTTCAAAAATTTGGGTCAAATTATACCAATGCAACACAAATGCAAAATGCAATGCATGATATACTAAAAATGTAAAAGATGCAAAATGATTCCCCCCGCCCCCCAACACTTGAATTACACATTGTCCTCAATGTGTGTAGGGTACATAAATGCAAAACATGTAATATATACAATGCACAAACATAACCAAAAATCAAAAATAGAAACTTCATAAGAAAAAAAATATATATATAAACATGAAATGCATGTAAAAGGAAAAAAACAAAAACAAACTAAAAACTAGGGAAAAGAGTTTACTCCCTTTGTTATGGCAAGGTAAGGTGGAAGGAGTTTGAGCCGAAGAATTCATGGTTGTGACAAAAATTCATTCATCTCCTAGAAGACTATTCAACCTAAAATAAAACATGTAAGATCATCAAGGACACCAAAAACATAATTTAAGAATTCTAAATTCATGAAAATAATATGAAAAATGAAAAGAACTAAAATGAAAACAAGAAATAAAGGGTTGCTAATTTAAGGTCATTAGCTTGACCACTCCCTTATTAGATCATACATGATTGTTGAAGGAATGAGCTTCCTTTTCCTTAGGCACTAAATATTCATTGTATGTCCTTGAATGACCATTCCATCTTGCTTTTAGCTACTCTAAAAGTAACTTCATCCTTGATTTGATCAACAAAATCACATCTCTATCATCATGGCACACTTGAAAATGCTACCTTTTGGAAATATATATCACCTTAAACACTTACATTGCCTTCCTTTGTAAATTCACTCTTGTTTTGGCCTTTTTAGCCTTTCTTTGATTTTGAGAAGTTGGAAGTCCATCTTTGGTAACTCCATGATTCTTGCTTGTGGTTTGTTTTATCTTGGTATTCTCGTTTCTCTCTATTGTTTCCACCTTCACATAATGCTATTCAACCTTTTCATCTAGTATGAGTTTGGTCATTATGAAGTCCACCTTTTCTTCTCCCACCCATAAGGTGATCTTATCCTCATAGACATCAATAATGGTTTTACCGGTGTTGAAAAAGGGGCTCCCTAAAATGGGTGGACAATTCTCGTTTTGCTCAAAATCCAAACTTACAAAGTCAACTGGGAACACAAATTTTTCCACCTTCACAAGCACATTTTCAATTACTCCAAATGGCTTCTTGACTGAGTGATCAGCTAGTTGAAGAGTCATGTTTGTGTCAATAACATCTCCAAGATTTAATTCCCTGAAAAGAGAAAGAGGCATAAGATTAATGCGAGCTCCTAAATCATACAAGCATTTAGGAAATTCTTTAGAATCAAGAGTGCAAGGAATTGTAAAACTCCTTAGATCTTTGAGCTTGATTAGAATTTTTCTTGAAATGATGGAGCTACAAGTCTCCATTAGAGGCACCGTCTTATTTTCATCCCATTTCCGCTTGTTGGTAATAATGTCTTTGAGGAATTTTGCATACTTTGGCATCTCATTTAATGCTTCAAAGAGAGGTATTTTCAACTCTAACTTCTTGAAGGTTTCTATAAATCTAGCAAACCTGCTCATCATCATTCAACTTCCTTTGCCTTAAAGGAAAATGTAGTCTTAGAGCATACTTTGATGTATCAATCATAGGGGGCTGCTCCACTTGATTCTTTAAATTTCTTCTCTTTTGTTTTAGTTTGCACATCTTTAGTTTTCACCACTTATGGCTCTTTTTCTTCATCAGCCTTCAATGGAAATTGCTGGTGACTTTGAAGTTCTCTACCACTTTTTAAGGTGATTGCCTTGACTTGCTCTTTCAGGTTAATTTCTGTGTTGCTTGGAAGGTGGCATTAATTTCCAGTAGTAATTGTATTTGCTAGTTGCCAAGTTGAACCTCTAAATTATGGATTAATGACGATTGGTGCTTGAATATTTGATCATATTTCTCATTTTAATTATTGATCTTTGAGATGATAGCTTCCATGAGTTTATCCAATTTTGATTCAAACTTTGCCTTTATAACAGCAAATCTCTCTTTAACTGACTTCACTTGGAATTCGGGTGGTGGTGCTAGTTTAGAGAATTGATTGGAGGATCCTTGTGAGTTTTGGTCATTGCTCCATGTGAAGTTGGGGTGGTTTCTCCAACATTGGTTGTAAGTATTGGAGAAAGGATTATCGGGTTGCCTTGGTTGGAATGGACCTCCAATATAGCTACAACTCTCAAATACACTATCTCTATACATGTTGCTATTTCTAAAACCACACTCAAAAGTAGTATGTCCAAACATATGACAATACTCATAAAGTGTACTAGAAGTGAAGCTACAATTCTCAGCAAAGTAGTAATTCTCTAAAGTACCATCTCCATAAACACTTCCAACTCCATAATCATACTCAAGAGTTGAATGATCAATCACTTAGCAATGTTCACAAAATATAGTTGAAAAAAAAGTTAGAGCAGTATTATCTTTTGGCGTTAAATCACCAATTTGCTTGTATAAACCAACAAGTTGTGCTTGTAATGATGTAGCAATGTCATCCTATAAATCAACCATAGCACACTCCAAAAGAGTCCAATCTCCCCTCTCTTGATGATAAGCTATTTCACTGCTTGCACATAAACATCAAGTAGAGTACCTAAAAACAGAGTAAAATATAACACAAAAAAAATTGCTTTAATCCCAACAAACTATCACTAATTATGATGTTAGTTACACTAATCCCTGGCAACGGCGCCAAAAACTTGTTACGTATTTACCCGCAAGTGCACGGGGTTGAACAAGCAATATAGAAGTAAATAGAGTATCATCTCTACAAGGATTAGGAACTAAGCACCTATTAGTTCTAGTTGAATTAGTTTAGAGCTTGCAAATAGGATTTGAATAAATTAAATAACAAGCAAATATTGACAAGTAAAATAAGAAACTAATACATTTAGCAAATAAAATACTAACTAAGCTAAATGATAGAGGAGGGAACCAATTATAAGAACAATGTTATTAGGAGAATGATAGCCACATAATCATCAAGTTACTAGATAGATTTCATTTAATCAATTGCACATCTCGGGTTCATACCAAATTCATTGAGAGCCCTCTCTTGAGTACTCAACTCAACATGCATATGAATCATTTGACACTAAAAGTCATAGTCTAATGCTTAATATTACTATAAGCTTGAGCCAAAATCAATCACACATGGAATTAAACAAAACCCATATGAGAATTAGATCATGTTAAAGCTTTCTCAAGACATTTAACCAATCTAACTTATGTTTATGGGTCTATTAGATCCACCATCTCTCAATGCATAGATCTAAACAAGGGTTGTATTTGGCCATAACACAACACACAACACACAACACAAGCTCAACAAACATAATATGCAATAAAGATGGAAATGAAATCTATTTCATGACTTGAATCAAATGGGTCTCAAATCCCCAACATTACAAAGTAAACTAGTCACTCATGGCTTTAGCATTCAATATTCAATCAAAATACAACCTAAACGATTAGCAAAATTCTATAAACAACAGAGAAATGATAAAGAGAAGTTATCAAGGAGCTCTAGGATCTTCAATGGGTGCCTCCTCTCCAAGCTTCTTTTTCTCCTCTTCTCTTCTTTTGGGTGTATTGGATTAGATCTTAGAATGTGGTCTCCAACCTCCAAAATTAGGTTTTTGGTCCCTCTTTTATAGCCTTCTCAAATGACCCTTGGATCCCCCCTCAAAAATGGGTGTGTGCCAACTCAAAAATCAGTTAAAAATATCTGGAATCGAGCAGCCCGTGATTACAGTATTTTTTGAGATCGCAACAAAAGGTTTAACAACACAGGTTTGTGTTGCGATCGCGATCGCAGATTTTCCACGATCGCTACAGAAGTTCAGCTACAAGGGATCCGCGATCGTGGGTTTTTTCGCAATTGCGGGTTTGTCGCGATCACAACAGAAAATTTAGCTACAATGGATCTGCGATTGCGGGTCTATCGTGATCGCGACAGAGACCCAACTCTGTGCTCTTTCTCTGTTTTTGCTCCTTTTATGCTCATTTAGCCACCATTCACCTCCAAGCCTTTTTTCCCTATAAAAACAAAACAACATATAAAAGTATCTATTTCTATATGATTTTCTATACTAAATGCTATTCAAAATATATAAATGCATGCAAAATAAAATTTTAAAACTATGCATAATTTGACACCAACACTGGTATGGTACAGTTTTTTAATCTTGCCCTGAACTAAAACATATTATCTAACCTATTTTTAGTGAATTTGATTATGTTACGTCGCAAATCTGTAAAAGAGCTTAGAATTTTGTAATTTTTGGATAGCCTGATAAATTGTCTGATTCTAGGATTTGCAATCATACGAGATGAACGGTGGCTAGAAAAATTATCCTTGAGGAAGCAATCGAAGCTTAAATGCCAAGAAGAAAATCTTAATTCTCCTGTACTTGATAAAGCTCTGGTTAGGATTGACACAAGTGCTGATTTTCACCATACTGTGCCCACTTATGCGCAACCAAGTAAGAGTTGGATTACAGTCTTTCTTTTAGTCATTAATTGTAGTTTTATATAATAAGTTGAAGTCAATTATTGTGCATATTCAACTTATGAACCTTAAGAAAATAGATGGTTTGATGTGCACATCCATTTATGCCTTTAAATGTGTGTAGGAACCATGAAGTTGTAGAACACGTGAATTTGATTGATGTCTTCTAAACATACAAGCTCTATGAGATCACCTTGATGTTATTTAAATTAATTAACCGCCGATCTCTCGCTCTGATAGCTAATGGCACTTGGTTGATATAGGAGTAGCATGTTTGGTTCAGCTAATATACATTGATTGCATGGTGGTCATTGTGACAAAAATTTATATGTGAAGGATTTTTATTTGTTTTACCAAACATTTATATTTTATTTGCAGGCAGGGAGAACTTGCGATTGAATCAAGCACATCAGGAACTGTGTTAAATTTGGCGCGTGTGACCAATGATGGGAACTGCAACTTACAGTTAACATCTTTCTTGTTGTTTATTTTGTGATAGAAAATCACACCGTACCATAGAATCTATTATTGAATTAAGTTAGGATAACTCTAAGGAGTTAATGAATTAATGATCCATGTCAACTCATCAGTAAGACACAGAGACTATTTCTGAGGAACTCCAAACATTTGTTCTTGCTGGTTCCCTATGATGCATAGCTTCAGAATGTTTAATGCTGATGCAATTCAAAATTGGGAAATGGGAGTATTGAAAGAAAATTATTCATCCGCTTATTGTAAACTGTTCTCAAATTATTAAGGAAAAAAAGTAAGAAGTGAAAAAAAAAAGGGTTATCATGAACATGCTGCCTTTCACACATTCAATCGCAAGTATCAGCTCCTTTTGATATATTTTACAGAATGATTGGTTAATCATGCATCCCTTTGGTACTAGGATTTTCCATACCAAAAACCTCTTGTATTTTCTCCTTTTGATGAGTGCAGCATTTTTTTACACTTAAAATACCACTTTTCATTATGACACTATGGACAGTTGTTCTACTCTTTTGTTTATACTACAGACATTGTATTTAAGGTGTTTGTTTTAGCTTTGATTTGCAATTGGGAACATAAATAGATGCACAAATGCATATAATTACAAGTAACATTATGGGTGGATTCTTATTTGTTGAATGCTTGCTTGTTCTTTGTGGGTTAGGTTTGAATTTATTATTGGTCATGGATGCAAGTTATTTCTGTTGAATTTATGGTGTGTGGTAGCAGTCGTTTTGTAGTATATAATGTTTAATATTTTTATTCAATCCTGATTCTGAGTTTCAAACAAAATTTGATTTACATGATTGATAGTTTTTTTTTTTTCAGTGCAAATGTACTTGGAATTTCTACCAAATCAATGCAATTTAGTAATGACCGAGAAGGGAACATTTGCTCTTTTTAGTGAAAAAGAGCTGGTTGAATTGGCAACGGAGAACACAGACCTGACCATTTTCTCCGTATGCTTTTTTTATAATTTTTACTTAGTTTTTAATTATTATTAACAAACATATAAAAGGATGTTTGCAATGAAATAAAACGTATATGTAATGCAATTTAATGAGAGTTATTGAAAACTAATAATAATAATAATAATAATAATTATTATTATTATTTTAAGAGACTTAATAGGCTGGAAGTTACCTAATATAGGTTTAGTTATATTTCTTTAAGTTCTTAGGTTTTTATTTTTATTTTTATTTTTTTAACGTTTTGTTTTTCGTTTAAAATGTTTGAATTATGCATAACTCCTTATCTTTAATTAATATATATTTTTATTTTTATTTTTTTTATTTTAACTCTTTATTTTCCATTTATACTTTAAAAAACTTATAAATAGTATATAGAATTGGCATTAGGATAATTTTACAATTTAAATTCAAACTATTTATTTTATGAAAAAAATCATTTAGTTATAAACATTGTTTAATAGTAATAATATTTGCATTAATTTTTCAAGATTAATTGTTTTAATTTATATATTACATATCTCCAATTTATATAATATGTATTAACTCCTGTTATTCTCTTTATATTTTTTTTAAAATTTAATATTTTTACAAACTTTAAGGTTATAAAAACTGTTAACTTTATAATTATAGAAATTTTATTTTTGCACATAAAATTTTCTTTCTTATTGGGCCATATTTTAATTTTTTCCACCATATTAATTTTTATTAATAAAATATCAATAGTGAAATTTCAAATTAATTTTACATAAATTTAAGGTGTATACATAAATTTATTATTTTTAATAAATTAAAATATTTTTAGCATAAAAATAAAAAAATATAATAATATTAAATTAATTCTCGCATACCGCGCAGGTTATCCACTAATTTGGACCCTAAAAGCCTACAAAACAAAACAACAATCAAAAGTAATCTAAATAGATTGAGTTTTATAATTATTATTATTTTTAATTTGGACTTCAAAACCTTAAAACCTTAAAATTACACTAGCATTTTTATTTGATCAAATTTTTTAAAATCACGATTACTTTTTTGCATTTTTATTTTCACTTTTGTTGCATGTCATTCTCTTCTTCTTTTTCTCTGTCTCTTTCTGTTATATATGTCTTTATTAAAAGAGAAAAAACTCATCCCACAAACTTTACAATTTTAAGATGAAAAATTCACTTCTCTATTTCTTTTTTTTTTAATTTTTTTTACCAATTGAAAAATCATCATGTCACAAAATCATTTAGAATTGTAATAGACAACTGTTAATTTTTTATTTTTTAATTAATAATACTTGGTTAATTCTTCAGTTCTCTTCTTCTTATTATTTAATAATTCTTATTCTATTTTAATAGGATTTTTATTCTGATTTTATTTCTATTGATTTGACTTGAAAACATTTAAAGTATTATTTGTTATTTTATTTGGTTGTTTCAGCGGTTGTTTTGGTTATTATTTTAATTGAAAAAATTTAAAGTGTTTTTTGTTATTTTATTTGGTTGTGCTCAACAATTGTTTTGGTGGTTGTTTTGATTGAAAAAATTTAAAGAATTTTTTGTTATTTTATTTGGTTGCCTTAGCAGTTGTTCTAATTGTTTCAGCAGTTGTTTTGGTTTATTATATTTGGTTGTTTCAGTAGTTGTTTTGATTATTTCGATAGTTGTTTTGGTTGAAAAATTCTAAACTGTTGTTTGTCACTTTGTTTGTTTGTTTTAATGGTTGTTTTGGTTTATTTTATTTCATTGTTTTTCGACGGTTGTTTTGGTTTATTTATTGTTTTAGTGGTTGTTTCGATCGAAAAAAATCCAAGAAAAAGGTACAAAAATACCCTAACGTTGTGCCTTAATCTCACATCCATCACTAACATTTTTAAAGCTGCAAATACACTCTTATCATTTTGAAAACCATATATTTAAACCCCAAAAAAATAAATATTTATTTATTTATCCATCTCATCCTAATTTATTACATTTTAAAAAAATATTTATTAATTTTTATTTTGAGAGTGAATAAAAAAGGAAGAATTTATATAGAACGAAATCAATTTTTATTTATATTTTTTTAAATAGCACAAAATTTTAAAAAATTTTAGAAAAAAATTAGATATAAATTATTATAATAGTATATTAGCATTAGTAGATTTCATGAGTATTAAAAAATGGTTTTTTAATATTTTTATTAGATAAAAATTGAATTTTTTTGAAATATTGTGTTAAAATATTTTTAGATTTTCTTTAAGGGTAATGGGGCAAATATTGTTAGTATAGATGTGTCCTAATACCATTCTTGTAATATATAATAACTTTGTAAATTATTCCTAGGGTAATAAAATATTCATTTAAATAAAATTTTTATTTATTTGAGTATTTACCCTTTAGCATTATATTAAATATATTTATTATCAAGAGTGGATAATATGAGATGCAAATTTATTTAGTACATATGCTATATATTGTTCATAGTAAAATAATTAATATTTGGGTCATATTAATTAGACTATCACCTCTATCTATTTTTCTTAATTAGTATGTGATGCTGATAGTGGAATGTAGTGGGTTTCATGCTACTTGATATGAGATATCAGAATAGACATTTGGATACTCATGTGATAGATGAATCGAACAATGACGTTAGATTCATGATCATAAGGATATTAATAAATGACCCGTATTTTTTTATTTATTAACTTAAATATGGATTTTAAAGTGTTAATTATTATTTTTATGAAATTATTGTTAAACAAGTATTATGATAAATTTTAATAATTATTAAGAGAAAATATTTATAAATATTTATGTGTATGTAGTTGGTGTTGAAATTAAAGGTTGAGTGTAGTATTGTAATTATATTTTTAAGAGAAGAATTTGGTGGGAAAAGTATTTATTTTAATATTATATGTTTATAATTAATAATAATAATAATAATAATATACATATAAAACTTTTTCTTTCTTTTCTCTTTTCTTCCCCCATTCTTTTCTTGTTTTTTTTTTCTTCTTCTTCTTCCTCCCGCTCACCTTGCTGCCACTGCCACCTCTACACCGCCAGCCACCACGCCGGACATCACAACAGCTCCGGAATGTCGCCAGCAGCCATTTAATTCTAGCTGACTACCCTTCTTCTCCTCCTTCTTCATTTTTCACTGCCAACAGGAAAGAAAAGAGACCGTCGTCGTCGGCTCCGACGACGCCTGGTGTTGTCGTCGGTCTCATTGGACTCGTCTCCCTCCGAGCAACATTTCCCCTCAACCAAGTTGCTCGAATAGCACCGACAATCACCTCAATTTTAGGTAAATTGATTTTAGGGTTTTTGGTTAATTTATTTAATTTGAGTTTAAATTAGGCTTGGTGGTAGTTATATAAATTGAAATTGGAGTTGAGATCTTTCTATTGATGCTTTTTTCTTACTTTTCTGGAATTTTTGGATTTCGAGTTACTATTCTAGTGTTCGGTTACTGTTCCAAACCCCAGGTGTTTTCATATTTTTTAATAAATTCTATATATTGCCTAATTTTAGTTAAATTGATTTTAGGGTTTTTGGTTAATTTATTTAATTTGAGTTTAAATTAGGCTTGGTTATATAAATTGAAATTGAAGTTGAGATCTTTCTATTGATGCTTTTTTCTTACTTTTTTGGAATTTTTGGATTTCGAGTTATTATTCCAGTGTTCGGTTACTGTTTCGGGTTACTGTTCCAAACCCCAGGTGTTTTCATATTTTTTAATAAATTCTATATATTGCATTGATCGATTCTTGTAACTGAACCAAAGTCCAAATCTTTACGGATTTTGCAATAAAAATTCCAATATGGTTATGGGAGAAATTATGTATTTCCATATATGGTAGTTTAATTTATTGGAAAAAATTATTTGGGCATCCAAATAATTCATTTTAGAGTTTTCAAAGCTATTTTGATCATTTCTTAATTTTAATAATTGTTCTAAAGTGTCGGAAAATTTTTATGAATTTATTTGTTATATTATATAAGCATGTTTTAAAAATATATATTATTTAATTTAGAGAACTTCGGAGCGAGAGCAATAACATTTGGGCAGCTGAGGACGCATCGCCTAGCACGCTCCACCTGAGAGTTAATTATATAAAATGTTTGTTGAATATATGAATTTAAATATATTTATGAATAATTTCCGCAAGCATGTTTATTTATTTATTTTTAAGAGTTTTGGAAATTTTGCCATTATAATATTACTGTGGATTTTATTGGTTGCTATTATTTTATAATCCACATAAGATCATCATTTTATGATTATTGGAAAAGATGTTTTAGCCATTTGGTATTTTATATTATGAGATAAAAATATTTTGGAAGAATTGGTAGAACGTGCTACCTAGTGGGTGTCACTAAGACCATATGCGCACTGGTTAAAATCTTGAATTTTCATGTGAGGAAAGTTATATATAGATATTTATAGTGTGAAAAGAGGATCTTGGGAGTCAACTGTTAGTCTTTCTTCTCTATGTTGGGTTCATTCTTCACCGGCTGCCTTATGTAGGTTTATTTGATTAAAGTATTATGTATTTGAATTCTAGATACCACAGTAGTTAGTTAAAGAACTTGTATAATTTATATTGTGGATTTGTATTATGATGAAGATATATGTATCTTTACACTTGAGTTGGGATGATGAATTTGGAGATATTGGAGTGTCTGTAGTTAATGAATATTATTGGAAGTGTAATTTGCATTTTTATAGATTTGGGTTTATTCCCGGTACAGAGGAAACTCTGCCAGATTTTTGTTAATTAGTTGAGTTGAGTAATGTTTCTGGGTAAAAAAAAATTTCTAAGGCTTACTACGGGTTTCAGAAGCTTCAAGCTTTCCTATTCCCTAGTGTCAATCACATGCCTATGGGTTCGGGTCATGACAATTCACTTATAATTAACAATCACAGTCTAAGTCATAATGGTGTATATAGTCCTTTGACTTGAGGTGACACGGTCATCCACATTTGAGTGGTTAGGGTTTGTTATTACTTACATACTTATGTTAATCACACATGGGTATATGGTGTGTGGTGGCTCTAGTAAGTTAAATATAGGGATGAGTGTTCAACCAAGATGGTATTCATTACCTGGAGTGAACCAGGATAGATCCTATGCTATCTAAGTTTATTCTTGATGAATAAGTTACTGGCTAGGACAAATACATCATAGTCTGAAAGAGTTTCAATGCTAGAAAGTGTTTTTAGTTTATTATGTTTTATCAAGAATAACTTGAGATGAGGTCATATGATACGACTATTAGAGTTTGATTAAACCTTGACTCTAGGCCATATCGGGATCTTCTAATGAAGGGATTTTAGTTCACGGTAATTATGACCAAAGGGTTCGTATGAATCAATAAATGCATTCATATCTAATTGGGCAGTTGTGATATCGATGCTAGGGGTCACTCATAACTCATGAGAACTAAATGTGTATAATTGAAATTTTCACATTTAGATTTGAAAGAGTTTCAAATAATATCAAGTGTTGATATTATATTCTCATTGCCAATTAGACATGAACCTAGTAAATCACACCTAAAAGAGTTTTGCCAAATCACCATTTATATTAATCTAATTATTAATAAAAGAGTTTAATCAATTAATTAAGATTAATGGAATTGGATTTATGCTTTAAGCAATGATTTTAGCATATCATAAAATCTAATTCCAATAAGAGTTTTAATTATTAATTTATATTTAATTAATATGAGATATTAATTAAAGTATTAAATTAATAATAATATATGTTGTTTCTATAGGCTTGGATTAATGGCCCAAGTTGTATGGGCCTAGGCCCAAAAGAATTTTGGACTAAAGATTAATATAAGGCCCATTAACCCAATCTAGGCCCAATAACTTTATGGATTAGACTTGGGCCATTTAATTTATAGATTGGGCCTAGCCCATTTTATTGGCCTAAAAGTTGGCCCAATAACTAAGCCCAAATCCATGAATATATGTATGAGTCAATTTTGGCATATGAGGGATGAATTATCTCTTTTGTGTATATTGTTGACTTTGGGCAAGATAAAGATTAGGTTATATACATTAGTGTAGAGAATGGATGTGGACTTAATAAATGAGATATGATTAAATCTCTACATCCTATTTTGTACACTAATGAGATATTTTGCACAAATTGATCATTAACCATGTCAAGGTGGCATGCAAGGTGGCTTGCTATGTCAAGGTGGCATGCTAATGATGTAGTGTAATGCAAGTTTAATTTGTGCACATCTATCTCAACTTACTTTTTCTACATATATCCTTAGAAGATTTCTAAGGGAGAGAGAGTTAATTAATACATTAACAAGATTAATGTGCATGTAGAGAAAAGAAAAAATAAGTAGAGATTTTTTGGTAAGACATATGCCAAAAGGAAACAACATATACTTAGTATATACTAAAAGTTCTTGCTTGAAAATTAAGTTAGTGCAAGTTTAAAAGGGTCATAGAAAGAGCACTTGCTACTACACTAAATCAAGGTAAGAAGGTGATTGGTCAAGCTTTGGTATTTCAAGCTAGAGGCCTTACACTTGGGAGGCTAAGCATTGATTCAAGAGTTGAACCAAAAGATCTAGAGCTAGTCGAACACTTGTGGTATACATCAAACTTAGGAGATTATAAGTTTTCTTAAAACTTAGAATTCCTTGGTTGTTGCTTACATGTTGTTTTGATATTTAGCTATGTGTTTAAATGTAAATTGGATCATTGGAATTGGAATTCTTCATTTGATGAAGGATTATGTAAAGTAAAATTTTGAGATTTACTCTACTAAGGCATGTGCTCACCACACATGTATTTAAAGCCTAAGTAGCATAACCGATTCCTAATAGTGGTATCAGAGCTCATTTTTGCACTTAACACATGTTAAACTGATTGATAATTGTAAGTGTTATGGTTATGATTGATGTTAGTTGCAAGTGTTATAACTAAACATGCGTAAAAAAGGCTATAAATTGAGCCCCATGCCCCTCACGATCGTGAGGAGCAACCTCAAGCTTGTGAGCAGCTCAAAATTGGCTCAAATGATAGTACAACCTGTTTTCACAAGTTTGTGCCCCTCACAAGCACCCCTCACGATTGTGAGGAGCTTGGGAGGAGTAGTTTGTGCAATAAAACATGATATTTTATGCTTTCTTGATCACTCTAGTAATCTTTATATGCAAGAGTTATATTAAACATGATTTCTGATTATCATACATGCAAGAAGTGATCATGGTCTTAGTTTACATCCTTGGTTTTGTAATAATAATTATTTTTATTATTAGAAATGTAATTAAGTGTTAATTACATAGTATTAGGATGTAATATTTACCTTGGTATCCTAAGGAATGTTTGTAAGTCATAAAAGTTATGACAAGGAGCATGAAGTGTTCAAGATGGAGGCCCATGGAGATGATAATGTTTAAGGCTTTTCTAAGGCCCAACTTGACAAGGCCCAATATGATAAAGCCCATGGTCACAAAGGCCCAAGATATCAAGGCCCACTTTCATTCTAAGAGTTAGAATAGGCTTAAGAAAGGCCCATGATCACTCTTTATTTGTGCATCCATTTTTGCATGTTCTATGTATATATGTGATATATATGTTTTAATATGCTATATGCATATGTGATATATATGTATGTTAAGATTCCATGCTATGTATATATGTGATATATGCAATGAAAATGGCTAATGTGCAAAGTAAGACATTAAATTAGAGACCCAAAAAATCTTCCAAGCAAATTTAGGTCTTAGCTCTCCATTAGAGCAGTAACTTATATGGTTTTGGATTATGTGCATTGGCTATGTACACATAGGGGTGTACATAAGTTCTAAGAGATTCATGTAGTGTTATTGTTAAGCATGAGATGTTGTGGGTGTATAGATACACTATGGGCCAAGAATGGCAAATAGGTATACCTAAGGTTTGCAGTGTTCAAATCCATAAATTTCACTGATCTAATGGTATGGACCTAACTAATGCCAAAGACCAAGAATGGTAATGTGTACCTGATTCTCGTAACATAAGGAGCCAGATTGATGGAATCTCATATGAGATGTGATGGACAAAAGTTGTCCACTTAATGAAAACTAATATTCCAAGAATGATAATGTGTACTTGAGGGATATTAGTGACCTATTAAGAACTCCATCACCCACTAGAAATCCATCTAATAAAGGATTTCTACATTCTACATTCTACTTATGGAAGTGTAGGATTCGTCAAATTAGTAGGAGACCATTATGATTAAATACCAAATCTAATGATGAGTATAACAATGTCATATAACTAATTAATCCTGTTACCTTTTGTAGAAAATTGATAATATGAGATCATCAAACCCACTATCTGTCATACTTGACCAACATAGGCTTACGGGCCCTAACTTTATTGATTAGTTAAGGAGCCTAAAAGTTGTTTTAGCTTTGGAAAAGATCATGTATGTATTGAATCAAAGTCCACCTGAACCCCTTCCCAAAAATGCTTCCCAAGAGGAACATGATACTCTAAATAAATGGAACGATGATGATTTGTAACCACGATGTATAATGTGGGCTTCTATGAATACCAAAATTCATCGGCAACATGAGAAGTACATAAATGCAAAAGAAATCCTACTTCACCTTCAAGAGTTGTTTCGTGAACACAGTAGGACTGTTAGATATAAGATATCAAAGCGATTATTTCATGATAAGATGAAGGTGAGGATGAGAGAGTCCATGTAAACTCTATGATTAGATTAATGGAGGAGCTAGAGAGTCTATATTTTACAATGGACTTCCATCTCCAAGTGGATTTGATCCTTTAATCCCTTCCTGAATCTTTTGGGCAAACCATTGCAAACTTCCATATGAACAAAATAGAATGTACTCTTACGGTGCTTTTAAATATGCTAGTGATGGCCCAAAAGGCTATCCAAGGTAGCAAGGGGAAGGGGGTTGCTTTTATTGCATCTTTTAGTAAGACTAAGAAGAAAGGCAATAGGAAAAAGAAAGGCAAGACAAGTGTTATCAAACTTATGGGTGGCATAGCCAAGAAAAAGGGCAAGGCCAATATGAGGGAAGAATAAGACAAGGGAAAGTGTTTCTATTGTCAAGGCGCTAAGTTCCTTGAATCTCTTAAGACAAAAGGAAGGGGCAATCATGGAGAAGGTGAGACTTTCTTAAATTTATATGCTTTTAAATATTCTAAGAGCTCATCAAATGCATGGGTATTGGATATCGATGCTAGTTCTCACATTTGTTTATCCTTGTAGGATCTAGCAAATGAGAGGAGGTTGAGGCCTAATGAAGTAACCTTAAAACTTGGCAATAGAGCAAATGTTGTAGCTAAGGCTATAGGATCTACTTCTATTGATCTTAATGATCATATTTTGTTATTGGATGATGTATTATATGTACCAAAAGCCTATAAAAATATTGCCTCTATTTCTAGTTTTACTAGAAAAGGTTATGAGTTTCTTTTCAAAAGAGACGTATGTAATATTTACTTTGGAAGTAAAATAATAGGCATGGGTTATTTAATACATGCTTGATAATAATACATGCTTTATATTATGTTGATAATAATTCCAATAATAATAAGCCTCAAGTTAATGTGAGTAATGGAAATGCAATGCTAATTTAAAATGCCTTTAACTCCAAATATCTATGGCACTTGAGATTATATCACTTTGCAGAAGATAAGATCACAAAGTTAGAAAGGACGGGAATCTTAAGCAATCTTGAATCCGCATCGAATCCGACTTGTGAGGCTTATCTTCAAAGCAAGTTGACTAGATCATTATTTATTGGACAAATGATAAGAGCCAAAGATATGTTAGAAATTATACATAGTGATGTATGTGGACCATTTGGTGAAATGGCTAGAGGTGGTTTCTACTACTTTGCAACCTTTATAGATGATTTATCAAGGTTTGGTCACTTGTTTCTTATGAAGAACAAAAGTGAATCCTTTGAAAAGTTTAAGAAATTCAAAGCCCAAGTAGAGAACCAAGCTAGGAAAAGTATTGAAACTCTAAGATCAGATCGAGGAGGTGAATACTTAAGTACCGAGTTCATTGAGTTCCTTAAGGCACATGGCATTGTACCACAACTCACACCGCTTGGAACACCTCAATTAAATGGTTTGTCCAAGAGGTGGAATCATGCTTTATTGGATATGGTACGTTCAATGATGAGCTACACCGATTTTCCCATATCATTTTGGGGATATGCACTCCAAATGTCATGTTACATCCTTAATCGTGTTCCATCCAAATCCGTTTCTACTACACCATATGAGATATGGCATGGTAGAAGTGAATACCAACTTTGTGACTTGTTCATGTTATTTAGGCCTCAATTAGAATTAATTTGGTAAATATTATTTTTCTCTTCGATCTATTAATTTGTCGTTGTTTATTGTGTTTGAGGCTGTTTTTTAGTTTTTCTCATTGCTGTGATCATGTTGGTATAAGTGGTTTGCGTAAAAGACATTTTTTCAGTGAGATAGTATAAATTATGAGGATTAATTTCTGTAGTTGGAGCTAGGTCTGATTCTTCATGGATTTTGAGATAAAAATCTCGAAAGTATTTCAGTAGAAATTTCTTAATTTCCATTTAAATTGTTTTAGTTCACCAAAATAAATTCTTTTAGCCTCAAATGTTATATTTAGAGTATTTCTAAGTCAATTTTATTAATTCATTGATTTTAATAAATTTTCTAGAATTTTGGAAAATTATTATGAATTTATTTGTTATATATATATATAAGCATATTTTAAATAAATATTATTTATTATAGAAAGTTCCGGTGCAGGAGACATAGCATTTAGACAGTCGAGGATACGTCGATCGACACACTCCACCTGCTAATTAATTTTATAAAATGTATATATATAAGCATATTTTAAATAAATATTATTTATTATAGAGAGTTTCGGAGCAGGAGCCATAGCATTTTGGTAGTCAAGGATACGTCGGCCGACACACTCTACCTATTAGTTAATTTTATAAAATGTTTGTTGAGATTATATAAATAATAATTTTTCACGAGATAAATATAATATTGAAGTTGCACTTAATAATTTAATTACGTATATGAATATTACTGTGAGCAAGATTTATTGATTATATTGTTGCCAAGAATTCTAAAAAGATGCTTTAGCTTGATTTTATCTTATTTTATTTTTTCACAACCCGAACTGAAGGTTCGTGATTGGCATTAGCGAATGGGGATACATAAAGTAACCGAATCCCGTAGCAAGCTTTATAATTTTTTCGAGGAATAAAACGACGCTTAACAATAATTTAAAATAAATGCACAATATAATAAAAGCATAAAAAAATATTCTTTAAATACAATATCATTCAAATACAATATTTAAAAGTTAGGTACAAACAGAATACCAATAATACATATTTTCAATTTAACTACTGCGGTGTCTAAAATTTATTTACTCAGTATACAAATTAAATTAACATACATAATACAATCGGTGAAGAACAAACTCGGCGCAAAGTGGGAATCCTAGAAGACTGATTACGTGGTCCAGAAAAAAATATAGTTGAGGAGAATCAGACCTCACTGAGTGAATCAATTTTATAAAATGTATGCTAGTTTTAAAAACCAATGTTAAAACCCTCTTTAAAATAAAATAGAACAAAATAATTATAATTATTAAAATCATTTACTTTTCTCAATAATATTATATATAAAAATCTTTAATATATTTATTTTGGTGGAAAACCTGGTAGAACCCTAAACCATTATTCTAATAGCCTTTCGGCTCTCTTAATCCAAGTGACTGCCGTCCCAAGAGCAATGCATCAACTGAGTTACTGCCACAGTCATTTCACTTATTCCATATTGGATGTTCCAAGAGCAATGTATCAACCGAGTTACATCCCTTTTGCTTTCTTTTACCGGCTCGAGAGCAATGCATCAACCGAGCTCTAACATTTACATAATAATCATACTAAGATATTACCCGTGCGCACGTGGTCATAGTGATACCCACGACGTAGCATGTTCTACCATTATCTCGAAATCAATTTGGATTATAAACATTTAAATCAAATAAATAAATAATTCATTAAATAATGAATAAATAAGCAATTAAATCAATAAATAAATCTTGTCGAATAATTTATATTTTTAAACATGCTTTATTCTTTATTGCTAGAAAATATAATGAGATCACACAACAAACATTTTATAAAATTAACTCACAGGTTGAGCATGTCGGGCGACGCGTTCTCTGCTGCCCTTGTGCTACCGCTCGTGCCATGGAGTTCTCTAAAATAAATAATATTTATTTAAAATATGCTCGTAAAATAAAATAAATAAATTCATGAAAATTTCTCGGAAATTAATAGAATCATGAAATAAAGGAATTGACTCGATCTAAGACAATGCTAAACAGACTCAGAATTACAACATATGTTGATGTCACGCTTTATGAGAAATCTACCGAAAATTCGACAGAATCTCCCTTGTAAAACGGACAACCCTCTACTAAAAGTAGAGTCGATCCTACATGAAAACACACTTCAAATATACTACACAGAACCACACTCGGGTCAGACTCCCAAGCTACACACAATTCCGACCGAGTTACAAATTCACAATAATCAATAAAATAATATAATTTTCAATACATTTTTCAAAAATCATAAAATCCTATTTAAATACCACAATTTAATTTATTTCCATAATAAAACATAAAATATATTTATTTTCAAATAAATGGTAAAATTCTAGCTTATACTTAAATTTTTTATAATAAACATATATAATTCAAATCTTACAATTAAATTAACATTTATTGTAAATAACAATTTAAATTACTTCAATAAATTATAAAGTTAGCAAATAACTCATTTAGACTTAAAATAATAAATACACTTATTATTCATATACTTTTCCAAAAATTAGTAATAATTAACTAAAAATAGGAAATAATGCATAAAATTTATTTTTATACTATTTATTACTCAAATACCGTCTAAAACATATTAATTAACAATAATTTCAACTAAAATATATAATTCACTAATTTTTTCTAAAAATTCATTTTTCACATAAACATTCAAAAATTTATAATAAAAATTCTATACATAATTTTAATAAACTTTCTTCACAAAACTTGCTCAAAATAATCAGTAGAATTTATTAAAAATATGTTCTTCCTGAGCCCGAAACAGTAACTCCGAGCATCGGAATAGCGCAAATTTCAAAAATAATTTCAGAAAAATAATTAAAAATCATCAATTGGTAGCTCATAACATCAACATCAAATATTCCTAAAGCAAATATACCTAATAAAATCATTATCAAGCTCAAACTTATAATTTAACCCAAAAACACATAATTGAAAAACCCAAATTTGAGAGAGTTACCGGAGTTAATTCCTTAAACAAATTAAGGAATTGAGAAGTCTAGAGGAAGAGGAAGCTTTTGATACCGAAGTCGAGGTCTGAGCTCACCGGAGCCGGTGACAGGGGCTTCCCTTCAATTCAGCCACCAAGCAAAACCGAGCAAGAAAGAGGAAGAAAAAGAAGAACTGGTGGAGACCGGAGGGAGGAGAACGAAGGGCTGCGTGCAGGGTGGCAGTGGCTGGCTGATTAAGGAAGAAGAAGAAGATGGCATGAGGAAGAAAAGAATTAGAAGAGGAAGTAAGTGGCTAATGCCACTTGACCGGTTTTTTTTTTTTTAAAAAACATATGAGACAAAACTTACAATAAATTAAAATAATACTTATTTAAAAGTACAAAAAAGGTATATATATATATATATATATATATATATATATTATATTAAAAATATCTACTACAAATAATTACACTCACTCACACTAAATATTTCAATTATATATATATACTCTAAACTTTAATTAAAATTTTTATTAGCCATATATTTTTAACATCAATTTAATAAAATAATTAAAATTAATAATCTCCAATTAATTTCAAATTTAATTCCACTAAATAAAAATCTCAATATTAATAAAATATTTATTAACACTGCAAGTTTCAAAAATATATTTTATAATTTTAAAAATAATCCGGGTGTTTACGTATTTTATTTTATTTTATTTATATATGATAAATATGTTTTAGAGAAAATGGTAGAACATGCCACCTAATAGGTGCCACCAGGACTGTGTGTGCTCGAGTGTTGATTTATGAGTTGACCATTGATTGATTTTGAGCCCTAGTTGAGTGAGACTCTTTAAGCAGGTATATGGTTGAGCCCTGATTGAGTAAGACACTTTGGGTAAGTATATGTTTACTGGTTGGACCTTGGTCGAGCTTGCTCTCTGTGAGCTGGTAAATAATTGGTGTAAGAGACCGACTATGGCTGGACCCAGTTGAGTGTGCTCTTAGGAACTGGCAGTCAATTAGTTTTAAGAGAGCCAAAAGGCTAGTAGAATTGAGGTTTAGGGTTCTACCATGATTTTCATAAAAGATTTTACTGTTTATGTATTTCATGTGAGAAATTTTATATTAAAGAGATTTATAAAATTCTTGAAAGGTATTTATATGTATATAATTTTTAGTAAAGGATTTTAAATATTATTTTATTTAAAGGTTTTTAATAACTATTTTTAAAACCAATATGCATTTTATAACATTAATTAAATCAATGAGGTATGATTCCTCTCATATTTATTTTTCCCAGGATCTCACAGTCAAACTGACAGTTCTCATTGTATACGTCGGGTTTCTTCTTCTCTAGCTATTTTATGTAGGTTCTGTTCATATTGTTGCCTCCTATTTGTACTCTAGACACTGCAGTAGTAGTTTGGGTATTGAATAGTATGTATTTGTAATTTAATTGGTTTATTATATATATATATATATATATATTATGATGATATAATGTGATGAACATGAATTTGGTCTTGTGGTGAAAGAATGGTGGTTAAAGAATATTTTTGGGAGTGTTAATTGCATGTTTCAGGTTTTAGGTTGTTCTCGGTACAAACGAAATTCTGTCGGATTTTCATTAAAATTTTAAGTGGTTAGATTATTTGTGATAAATCTCTTAGGCTTACTACAAGTTTCAAAAGCTTCATGTGTTCCCATTCCCTATTGTCGGTCACGTGCCCATAGGGTTCGGGTCGTGAAAAATTTCAAATTCAACTTTATTCATTCACTAGGGCCAAAATGAGTACATTCATTACATGACATAATACAACTCCTATTATTAGTTAGTCCTTTTTGAATTTTCTAAGTGAATATTTTTCTTCTAATTTTTTATGCTTGACTGACCCTTTGTGGGTTTTCTAATCAGCAGGATCCTCTTTTTTTTTTCCATAAATTTTCCTCTCTTTAGAAGTTATATCATGTGATATAGGAATATTTTTTTGAATTTTCATTTATGCCCATGCTGAATGAATCTAATTGAATTGAATTTATGTCTAACATACAGCTGAGATCAATATCATAATTCACAGTACTATCAGGATGCACTTTACATAAATAAGCAAAATCAAAATTCATATCATCAATTATTAAAATAAAATAGTTCTCGAGAAATTGAAATGTTATTCAAAGAGAACATTAATAAGTTTATTTTCAATTATTGATGTTAGGTCTTGTGGTGGCTCTCTTCCAGATTGTGGACACAACAATTATTCTCACATTTCCTCAATGACTTCCTTGATCACCTCTTGCTCAGTCTCTCTTTATAGATAGCTAGGAGCTATGGGCTTTTTACTTTTGTTTTTTTTGCGTCTCCAGGGGCATCAGGAGATTTCTCGATGGGTTTCACATAAAGATCTTTAAAGGAATTCAGCATTTCCTCTTTACTAATTCCTGAGTTGATCGTCATTATGTCTAGAGGAGGTACATTATAGTTTGGGAATGGATTATTTTTTGTTATTGGATTACGGTTTTATTTTTCTAGGTCTATGATTCTTCTAGCATCTATGAGATTTTTGGATTTCATGTTTGAGGCGAGTACAGTTATTTATGGAGTGTTTAAATGTTTGGTGAAATTTTCAATGCTTGTTTGGGTTATAACAAGGGATATTTTGGTTAGGTGGGTTTGGATTAGCTAAAGGATAACGTAAACCCTTTTGCGTTGGGCACTCCAGGACTTTTGGCAAAGGTTGGTTAAAGTTTGAAAATCTTTTTTTTTTAATTTTACTGCATGGGAACCTACAACTTGGCTAGTGCTTCTTTATTGAGTACCCCCAGGTTGGTAATTTTTTTCCTACATTTCTTATATTATTCTCCTTTACAATCTCAATCTCTTCTACTTGCAAACCATCATCATACAAGTCCACAAAAGTTTTAGGACTTATCATCTACAATCTCTCAACTAGATTAGATGATACATTACTGATAATCATCCTCACCTGATCCTTCTCAGCTAGTTTATTTTTCATTAACTCTACCTTGTTCATGAACCTTGTCAAAAAATCCAAGAATGATTTATTGGGCTTCTATTTAATCAACTCCAAGTCTCTAATGGACACCTCCAGCTTGGCATTATGCTCATGCTGTTTCAAAAAAGTTGTACATAATTCTTTTTAATCAGCTTGAGTGGACTTCTCTAGCCCATGGTACCAGTTCACAACTATGCCTTCTAAAGACAACACAAATAGTCTAGTGACCACTAAGAACAGAGCTTTAGTAGTACTTATGGTAGTAGAGTATTGGCTAAGATGTATTCTTAGGTCTCCGGTACCATTAAGTTTCTATAGCTGAGGCATCTTGAACTTATATAGTAATTTATCTCCTTTAATGGACATCATGTCATCAAAGTCAAATGTGTAACCTAGACCTTGTCCCTTCAACAGTTCTTCCATCTTAGACATTTTTTGGACTAATGCTTGTATCTGCTTGGGCTCATATTCTTAGACTAGCTCAAGTGATTCTTTATTTGCCTTTTGTGTCATGTAATCTTCAACATCCTCAAACTTTATTTCCATAGTAGGCACAGTTGTAGCATCAATATTGCCACGCTCATTGAGGAACGACAACAGTAGGTGGAATAGTAGCAACGTGTGGAATCGTAGGAGCAATATATGTTGTTTCCATAATAGGAGGCGACATCAATCTAGCTAAAGCTTGCCTCAACTCATCTTAAACCATAGTTCTCAAATCGTTCATTCGTGCACTATTGACATCATCCAAGGTCCATTTCCCTCTTGTTGTTTCATTTCTTCAGTTGTAAAGTAGATTGGTGGGACCCTTTTGTAAGCTATGAAGGATCTACTTTGTTTTGGAATCTGGACTCAAAGTGATTCTTTCTAGTCCACCTCTCCATTTCTAAACACATAAATCAATGCCATCAGTTCATAATGACATGCAAAAATGAATATAAAAATAAAATAATAATTAATAAAATAATTTTAAAGAACACAAGTAGAATCAATATTTTTTATCACTTGTGGAGTTGTCATTGTAGGCGGCATCCAAGTCTTTGGCAACCATGATATTGTTTGAGTTCAAGACTCTAGGGAACACACTAATTACTATCACAAAGATAAGGCGTGGATATGAGGAGTCGCCACCTAGGGTAATAACTGGGAAAAGTTATGAGTGGTGATTACTCGATTCTTTAAAAGAGTTAGCACCACACCAAAAAGATTCTGGGAACAAAATACTAACTCCTTTTAGTCTCATGTTCTTTTAGAATTACCTTTATTAATTAATGTTTTGTTCTCTATTTACATACAATTCATATTAAACCCAATACAAAATTGTCTTGAAGGCAAACCAATCTTATGAAATGCATATAAACAATGCATTCATTGTAAATATACAAATCCCTAAAATTAGTCTAATCTACATTGATTTTAATTAGATGAGCTAAGTCTATACATTTTAATTTACAAGTGAGTTTAAAAGCTAATGGACCTAATTCATATTAATTGTAAATTAAATGAGTCTAAGTCTACTTATTTTAATTATAAGAAATGGGCCTATGTTACAAATTATAAAAGACTTTAAGTTAATGAACCTAATTCTACATCTTTTAATTATAAACTGAGCTTAAGTCTATAAGTTAAGAAAAAGGCTTAAGTTAATGGGCTATATCTAGTTAATTTTATTTAATCTAAGTGGGTCTATGTCTAAATTAGTTAAGTGGACCTAAATTATTTTTAACTTAAATCTAATTAATTATAGATCTAAAGTTCATTTTAATTAATTGATTCTAAATCTATTAAATTATGAACTTATTTAATTAATTAGGCTAATTGAAAGATGGGCCTAAATTCAAATAAAATATTAAAACTAAAGAAAATACCATAAACATAAATAATTAAAAAATAAATAAATAAAAAGGATCTTTACTAAAACGCTCTAAAAAAAATCACCTCAACAACTAAAATACCTCAACTTTTTTAAATTACCCGCGTACCCAAATACCCAAAAATATTTATAGCGTTGCACCTTAACACATAAATGATGGGGAAAAAAAAAAGCATTCCTTTTCCATGGTTTCTTCATTTCTGTCACTTCAAATCGAGCCTCACCTCCGCCCACACCCTTCCATCCTCACCATCTTGATTTTATTTCAGTGTGCTATATTTTTATTTTTATTCTAAGTAGATAGATGCCCAACACCCAATTTCCTTCTCCTCGACTTTCTTATTCCTCTTGCTCTTTTGATTTATCCTCTGAATTTGTAACCTTTAAAGAATCAGGACCCAAACCCATATCCAAAAACACATAATTTACGGGGTGCAAAAGAAAAGGACCCCAAAAGGCTAAGAGATTGTTGGTGCCTGTGGATGAGGGTGCAGAAGAAGAGCATAAAGACGATATTCTTAGATTTACGGGGCCAAGCTATTGTGCCAAGGGCTTTTCAATATGGACATAAGCTTGAAGTTTGATACCGGGCTTTGTTGAGAACCAAAGGCCATTTTGTGGCTGTGATCAGGATCATACAAGTTTCAAACTTGTTGCATCTACTATTTGGTATATTTCTGTCTGTGCTGTATAGGGTTACCGTGCTGTGAGTGGTAGTCAGGCTCTAGTATTTAATTAGCAGGGCTCTTTCACATCTAATGCAGTGTACATTCGTTTCATTTTTTTTTGACACTACGGGCTCTCTCATTTCCTTTGTACTTTTTTAAATGGGCCATGAATCTCATAATCAAGTTTCAACATAGACCAAGACTCAAAACTTTTTTCATTCAAAGATTTATTTAACTTGAAAAGAAAAACTCAAAAAATAAATCGGAACATAGAAGTCCAATTTGACGGAGACTACTTCGAGGCTGGTTAGTCACAATTATTCGACAAGTGCGGCAACCCATATTTAATGCCATTAAAGAAATACCCCAGCAAAACTTTAGTTAATTAATAAATTATATATAATAAAATATATGAAACTTATATCAAGTAGAATATTGTTAAACTTTAGTTAGGTACTAAATTTTGATATATATTCTTTTATATTTAATTTTTATATGTCAATTATAATTATAATATGGTTAAATAAATTTTAGTTTATTTTTGTATATTTTTAATTTATTTTTCATATATAAAATAATTTCTTACACTTTTGTTCAACTTATTATATTTTTTATTATTTTTATTAAATTTATTATTATCGGCTCATTACATACGTATTTTCTTTATCATTTTTTTTCTTTCTTTGACTTAAAAGGCCAAGGCTATAAGGGGAAGAGGGTGAAAACCAAAAATAAACTAAAAGTATACAAAAAATGAATCAGAAACCAAAAATAAACTAAAAGTATACAAAAAATGAATTGGAAATCATAAATAAACCAAAAACAGATTCAAAAGAAAATAAAAATAATAACTCTACTTCAACTATGGAATATTTGGACATAAAGTAAAGATTGCATAAATACAACAAACATACAAAAAGAAACTTTGTGATACAACAACAATGTGATTAATAAAATAAAAAAGTATCAAAAACCAAAAAAAAAAAAACCAAAATGATACCAAATTAAAACAAAAAAGTATCAAAAAAAATCAAAACGATACCAAATTATAAACACAACATAAAATGACAACATCATCTTATGACTTAGCAACACCAAAAAACTTAAAGACATATTTGTTTCTTTTAAATTTTTTTATTACAATAATTACAACTCGCTTAACTAGAAATAAAATGTTTAGCTTTAAATTATAGTATATTTTTCATATACTTTTGGTTTGTTTTTAGTTTCCTATACAATAAAAAATGAGACTTTAAGATATAGGCAGGTTTGTGCTTCTTTTTCTATGGAGGAAGACTGACAAAATCATCTTCAGCATCTTACGAATACAAAATTAAATTAGAAACCAAAAAGAAACCAAAATGAATAAAAAAATTACAAAAAAACTAATAACAATATATATCATATCAACACCCTTCATATTCTGTCCACTAAGACCTTTAGAATGAGTAGGAATGGAAATAGAATCAACAGTTTCAACACCCTATTAAATAAAAAAAATTACAAGTAAACAAAAAAGTATTTCATAGAACAATGCATGCTAGCCTTCTTTTAACAAAATCCAATAAAATTTATTTTAATGATACTAATAGGTTTTTAACTATTTTATTTATAGGATTATATAATTTTGTATTTATTTTGGTTTATTGGAATTAAAAAAAAATTAATATTTAGAAATAATGGTAAATTTATAAAAAGTAAAGAAAAAATAAAAAAGAGATTGTCTTTCAGCATAAAATGTCAAAAAATTTATGAAATAGAATTAAGATATAGGCAGGTCTGTGCTACCTTTTTTGTGGAGGAGAACTGATAAAATTATCTTCAGCATCCTATGAATACATAATTAAATCAGAAACCAAAAAAGTAACAAAAAATAATTACAAAAAATTGATAATAATATATACCACATCAACATATACCCTTCCCATTATGTAATAAAAAAATTAATTTAATGATACTACTACATTTTTAACTATTTTATTTATAGGATTATACAATTTTGTATTTATTTTGGTTTATTGGAATTAAAAAATTAACATTTAGAAAGTAATGGTAAATTTATTAAAAATAAAGAGAAAATAAAAATAAAAAGGAGGAAAAAAATTATTTCAGCATAAAATGTCAAAAAAGTTATGAAATAAAATTAA
>CATIWM010559846.1:0-16563 GCA_949671775.1 Mallotus repandus
ATAAGTATAGAAGTGCTCTTCTGAAAATAGAGAAGGTTCTTATAGGAAACAATGTTATGGTTTCTTAAAGAAGACAACAAACGATAACAAAAAAATTCACAAGATAAAAAAAATTTGAGAGTCAATGATGATGATTCATGCGTAATATGAGGGAGACGGTGTTGAGTAATTTCATTTAAATTTGAAAATTTTGATATATTTATATAATTGTTTTATCAAAATTTACATTTTTTTGAGATAAAATAACGAACCTTTCATTCATTGACGATTAAAAGTACATCTTAAATAGGAAATAACAGTACAATTAAGAAATACCAAAATAAAATCTTACTGAAATTATAAAATTTCTGATTGTTATTCTTTAATTGCATTGACAGAATTCTTGCAATTTGTAATTTGGCGATCCATACACTACATACAGTGGTTTTATTTAGCCGTAAATCGACTCTCTCATCTTTAAATGAGTCTGATTACAGAAATACTAACAAAAAATTTATAATAAGGAGATATTCAAATTCCATAAAGTGAAATAATAAAAAACCTACAAAGGCAAGAACTCCATGAAGGAAGATTCAAAATTTCAATCAAAAGACAAATAGATCAAAGATATATATTTTTTCAATGAAGAAAAATAAAATAAAGCAAATAAAATAGGAGTAAAAGGGACCACTGCCGATCGAAAAGATGATGGGCGGTGTCCAAGAGAAAAATTATAATGAAAATCAAATATTAAAAGAGGAGAAAAAAAGAGGTGGCTAAATTTTTTAAGATATATCAAAATTTACATTTGAATCCATTAAATTTAATTTTTATTTTTATAATTTAAATAAATATATTAGTAACACATATAAATGCATCACATTTTATATGTGATACATATATAAAATATATTACGCCTAATAATTAGATTTGTAATATATGTAAATATTTCATATTTTTATTAATTATGTGGAAAATACTTTATATATATATATATATATATATATAAATATAATCATAAAATATAATACACTTATAGTACATAAAAATATTATAATTTAAAATTTTTTAACTATCACTTCACTAACAAAAATTTGTAAGCCAATGCCGTTAAATGATCGAAAAGGCTATCTCAACTATCCAATTAATGGGTCATATGCTGAAAACAAGTGAGAAATTAATTACTAAAGCCATCATGAGGTGCAGTTTTCTTTTTCTAATCCAATCGTGGCTTTATCACTCATAGCAGCTACATCTATATGAAGTTTTTATTTTTGTAAAGAGGCGGCACTAAATAGTATGAAATGGGGGGACTTTCTTTTAGCTGTTGAACATTTTTAAACTACGGGCTAGGAAAGTGCTTTAGAGAAATCTTTAGGGTAGGAGGAAGGTTTGGTACGGGAGGGACCTCTTTAAGCATATAGGGAGAGGCTTATAAATTATACAGAGAAAGTGGTACCTTAAATAATAGATTTGGCCAAAGATTAAGTTAGTGTCCCTTTAAGATATTAATAGATCAAGAATTATCTCTTTTTTTCCGTTCAAGGGCCTGAAACTTTAATAATAATAATAATAATAAGGAAAAATCATCAATTTTATTCTGAATTTTGAGCCGATTATCAATTGAATCATACTTTGAAAGTCATTTCAATTTACTTCTTCAACTTTATGAATTAGGTCAATTTTATCCAATTTTATTTGAAGGATCTAATTGAATTTTTAAAAATTACTTTTAGATCTGTATAAATAAATTTGACACTTGTTAATTTTTTTATCCTCTTTTTCCTATATAAAAAAATAAAATGTAAGAAAATGTTTTTAAATTCTAATTTTATCACTCTGGACATAAATTTAAAAATTAATTTTTAATTTTTTTCATAAATTTTTAATTTTTCACTGAAAATTCTTAAATATTAACTATTTTAAAATTTACTTCTCAACTTTCAACCACATTATTTAAAATTTTATCTAATAGAGATTAAACAAAAAAAGTACAGATAAAAAACAAGAATTTTGAGATACTAAAAAATATTAGTCAAGAATACAAAAAAATATTTAATTTTTCTTAAAAATGTGAAAAAAATTAAAAAATTAGAATTTTATTATTTATTTATAGTGATAGTTAAAAGTGCTTACTTCACTGATTTTTATTTTTATTAATATTAGTCTATATAATGAATTGATTTGCAAGTTATCACTTTTTTTCTTATTATTTTTAATTGATACATAAAAAGTTAAAATTTTATGTAAAAATTTAAAATTTAATTTTCAAATTTATTTCAAAAATAGTAAAATTAAAACTTGAATATTTTTCAAATTTTATTTTCTTAAAAAAGAAGAAAAAAATTGAATAAGTGTCAAATTTATGTTATAGGGATCTAATAGTATTTAAAAAAAAAAATACAATTAGATCCTTTAAATAAAATTAGATAGAATTGACACAATTAATAGAGTTGAAGGAGCAAATTAAAATAACTTTTAAAGTATGATTTAATTCATAATTGGTCTAAAGTTGAGGATAGAACATATCATTTTCCCTAATAATAATAATAAAAGTAATAATAATAATAATAATAATAATAATAATAATAATAATAATGGAATTTGGGGGAGGAATTAGCTTCTTGAATATGGGAATATACAGAGGAAATGGTTTCTTATATATTGGAGTTTGAGGAGTAAATGACTTCTTAAATACTATAGTATAGATAGCGGTAGTAGTTTCTTGAATTTTTGTATCAAAAGCGGAAGTGTTTTTTATAAGAGAAATGTTTAGGGAGAAGTGGAGAAAACACCTTATGCCTAAAGAACAATGAATAATCAATTATCCTTTTTTTCCTTATCATCTCTTTAACATAAAAGTTGTAGCAATTAACAAAGAAATGTACATGCATAAAATTTCTCTTCTAATAATAGAGAAGATCTTCATTTGGTTGCTTGAACAAAATTTTAAAAAAATCACAAATTATAACTTGTAATTTATAGGATCTAACAAAACTGATTTGAGGCATAAGAGTTTATTTGCGCAACACTTGTTATGTACTGGATGTGTAAGTGATGGACAATGTAGCTACTGTACTTAAACAGATGAAAAAGACTAGCTCAACTATGTCATTAAGGCTTGGATGCTGGAAACAACAGAAGAAATTAGTCATCAAAGACATTAAATAAATATTATTAATTTTTATAGTCTAATGGTGATTCTGTTATTCATAATAATTTCACATATAGAGTTTTGTATGAAGATTTATTCTCTCTCAAACATTGAGCCTTTTTCTCTAATTAGGGTTAGGGTTTACTAAGTTCAATTTAGGGTTTTTCCTTCTTTTTTGAAGCTTTTCTTTGTAGGTCTCTTAGTTTATAAGTTTTCTTTTGTATTTAGTTTTTACTTTCAATTACAATTGTCTCTTAGTTCTAGTTTGTTTCATGACTGGTTATGTATGGCTGATGATTTTGAGGAGTTATATACACGTCTTAGGCTTACTAAAGAGGAGGACGATTTGGTGGATCTTAAAGACATGTCTCGTGACCAGAATCTTCATCTAGCAATGGAGGGATGAATCTTATCATCTCAACAAATAATTATTAGTGCTATGAAGAATGCTTTGGTAGCTGTTTGGCATTTGTCTAATAATTTTAGTACTAATGAAATTGAAGGTGGTTTTTTCAGAGTATAATTCTTGCATGGAAGAGACAAATATAAGGTGAAAGAGGGTGGCCCTTGGCACTTTAATGAGTATTCACTTGTTTTATTAAATTGCTTAGAAAATTCTACAAATTAGGGGTCTTATTTAATAGAAATGGCTTTTTGGACCAATCTTTGTAATATGCTTATCAATAAACATGATTGAACATCAGAGAGACAAATAAGGGAAAGGATTAGCTGGGTTTTATCAATGGATTTTGAGGATGGTATATCGGAGTTAGGGTTTACATTGAAGTTGAGAGAGCCTTTACCACATGGTATTATGATTTCAAATAGTGAAGAAAGAAGATTTTAGGTCTCATTTAAATATGAAAGGCTCCCAAATTTCTATTACTTTTATGGATTATTATTCATATAAATGTTGATTATTCTACTTTCATTGGAACTTCTCATGTGGGTGAGAAAGTTTATGGACCATGGGTTAAGGCATCACCAATAAATGCTACAGTTCTTAATCGTTAACAATCAGTTGGGGTTTTTTTTTATGTCTTCTTAAATACAATCATCTAGTTGGTCTGGTCTTAGTAATTGCCAAGAGGATAAGGTGCAAGTGAAGTGTTATTTAACGAATGAATTAAATGAGAGTGCATATAGAGAACTTGAGATGTCAAGAGCCCTTAAGCTGCTCACTTTAACAATGTTATACAGGACAATCAAATTGTTTCGATTGGGTCCCCAACTTCGAATGTACAAGATGATATGGCATCTTCAGAATATATTCCTACTTAAAATGATTGTATTACTAGTTTCATCCATTGAAGAAGTAGCTACAAGCAAGTGTTGAAACCACATAAAAAATTTCTAAGTGGCTAACATCAACTTATGCTCACTATTTTTTAGAGTTTAATAAAGTGCGCTTTTACTAGTGTTACTTCTCAAAAACATTGTAATAATGCTAAATTGATATAGTTTTGTATTCTGACAGGAGATGTGTCTTAGAAAAATTTAAATTGACATAACTACTTATTCGAATATGGTTTTAAATTATGAAGAGGTGGAGGTTCCTAAGCAACCCTACCTAAAAACATGAGTGCCATAAGTTGGAACCTCTAAAGGCTTGGCAACCCTTAGAAGATTCAAGCTCTTTACCATCTAATAAAGAATTATAGCCCATCAATCCTATTTTTATTAAAAACACATTTATAATCTCCTTAGTATGATGGAATTCAATGTCATTTTATGAATATAATTGTTTTGTAATTAGTTCTCATGGTAAAAGTGGATGTTTAGCTCTACTTTAGAGCAAAGGTTAGGATCTATATGTGCAATCTTTTTCACATAATCGTATCATTGACCTTTGTATGATCAATCTCTAATTACCATTGGTTTTGACTTTAATAATTGATTTTAGTATACTAATATGTGTGTTTAAGTTACATTTAAATTAGGATCAAAGCCATAATCAATAAGCAATAAATTGGAGTGAAAATAAAGCTATTTAGGAGTCACAAAACCCTTTACGATCTTAGTCAAGATCGTGAGGATCATCACGAGCCAAAAGAGAGTTAAATTCATGTCATTTAAAGTGGTAAAGCCCCTAACGATCCTCCTCACAGTCATGGTCATCACCCTCACATTCATGAGCATCCTAATCATGATCTCGAGTAAGTGAAATTCAAGTGAAGAAAAAGGACAACGCCGTAAGTGAAATTCAAGTGAAGAAAAGGGACAATTCCACTCATGGTCATGAGTGTCGTAGGGATGATTTGAAAACCTTTATAATGGCTAGTTTAGAGCTCCAATGATTATGAAATTGGAGGTCATGATTGTACCACCTCCCCTCATAATCATGAGCGTCATTTCTCCTGCAAAAAGTTAAAGAAAATATTAAATGAAAAAAGAGAAAGTAGAGACATTTTGGCATTACTCTAATAACTAGATTTTGATTATGTAGTCATAAACACATCCTTAAAACACATTGAAGAGGTTAGGAAGTTTGTTATAAAAAATTAATATTGAAGTTATTGATTATAAAACTTCTTTACACTAATTTTCTTTTTATTCAACTCTTGTAACCAAACTTTTAAGAGAGTTAGGGAGTGATTAAGATAGGCTTCTCATTCTACTTATTGTTAGGGTTAGAATAGTAGAAAGTGAGGAGCTATCTAAATCTTAGTTTAGTATTGAACCCTTATAAAAAACACTTATTCTAAAAGGATATAATTTAGCCTTTAAAACTCTAGTGGGAATATTTAAGTGTGAACCTTAAAAACAATTGGGAATAGGTTGAGTGTTAGCCTTGAAACACTTTATGAAAGGTTAGTTTTAAGCCTAGAAAACACAAGGTTGTAAGATTTGATGTGAGCCATTGAAAACACCATCTTATAATTAATCTTAGGAATAAATTGGAGTGGATGATGGAAAATCCTAACTTGAGGATAAGTTAGGTAGGAGACATAGGATTGGTTGGGAATCTAAATTCCCTAAAGTCATTTATGTTCTTATGTTTTCATCTTTGTTTAAATCTTCTTTCATTTTTGTATTTCCTTTAAATTAACTCTTTAATTTTCCCTTTCATTTTTGATCTTTCCTCTAAAACTTTACTAGTACAATTCACTCCCTCTCCAAGGCTCTAACAATTGGTATTAAAGCTTGGGTTTTAGGTACTTAATTACTAGAATTTAAGATCATGGGGAGCAAAGTTTTTTCTTTCTAAAACTTTAGACCCTTCTTTCATGGGAGTAAGAATCCCTATTGGAAAGTATAGAATGGAATTTTATTTTAATGGTGATCTCATTAGACTATGGGATGTAATTCTTAATGAGTAGAATCCTCTCAAGGAGGAAGTGGATGGTGGTGAAATGTCTAAGGAAAGAAATGAAAGAGAATTACAAGAAAAAAAGGCCATAATGATTCTCATTGCTTCCATGTTAAGAGAGGAAGGAGGCAAAATTCAACTTTGCATGTCAACTAAGGAGATGTGGGAGACCATGGAGAAACACTATGAAGGCAACATCCAAGTGAGATCTAAGAAGGTCCAACTCTATGTGTTTGAATATTAGATGTTCGAAATGAATCCTTATAAGAGCATCTTCAATAAGAAAAACCGATTGAATGCTCTCTTAACCACTTTAAGGAAGTTGGCCAAGCACTACTCCAAAGAGGAAGTCAACACCAAGATTTTGAAGGTACTACTAAAGATGGATTGGGAATCAAGAGTAACCTCCATTAAGGAAGCTCATGATATTTCCAAGCTTTCAACCGACATCCCATTGGTAAGCTTTTTACTCAAGAGCTTACTTTAAGGTAAAGGGAATAGAAGTAAGAAGGAAAAGACGAGAAAAAGAAAAGCCTTGCTTTCAAAGCATCATAAGACTCAAGTGATGAAGATAATCTTGAGGACTTAAGTGAAGATAATGATGAAGTTACATCTTTCATATGAAACCTCATGGAGTACTTTAAAGGAAATAACTTGAGTAAGCAAAAAGAATCCAAGTGTGGTGGCTTCAAGAAAGCAAAAGAAATCATTTACTTCAAGTACAAGAGGCCCGATCACATTCAAGATGAATGTCCCAAACTCAAGCACAAGTACAACAAAGCTAAAGAAAGGAGAAAAGCTTTTAAAGCTACTTGGGTTGACTCATTGGAATTTGACATGGAGGAACGCAACAAGTGGCATCAAACCTTTGCTTTATAACCTTGGAGGACAAATATGAGGTATCTCTCTTGTCTAGTTCTTCTTGTGATGATTTGTGCTATGATGTGCTTGATGATAATGAGGAACATGATGATCAGAGCTCCTTAGTAAAAAAATTACTTTAAAATGTCAAAATGTACTTTCAAAGAAAAAGGTTTATAAATAAAAGTTTTCAAAATTGTCTAAGAGCCTTAATGATTTAAAATTAAAATTTTCAAATGTTAGTTCCTTAAATAAGAAACTCACTTTTGATTTGAAAAACATTAACTTCTTTGAAAGATGAGTTTAATAAAGTTAAAAAAATGAAATTTTTTCAAAAGAGATTTTAGAACTTAAAAGCTCCATTTTCAAGTTTCATAAAGGAAAAGAAACATTTGATAATCTTTACATTCTCAAAGATTTTCATTGAAGAAATTTGGACTTGGTTATACTAATGGAGCATCTACATTATGAAGTTCTCAAAATTTGTCAATGCTACTCTTGCTTCATCCCTCATGCCTTATAAGAGCTTTAAAGCTCAAGATTCTAGGACCAAAAGTCTTAAGAATCTAAAGGCCAAGCCTTAAAAGGCTAATCATCAAAAGGCTAAACTCAAAAGTCCTAAATCTCATTATGCATTCATACAGCACAATGAAAGACACACAAATATGCACCTTAGACCTTAAAAATTCATGTATTGTTGTAATTATGAGTTGCATGTTCATCCTAATGTTGGGTTTATAATACATACATAGTAAAAATTAATAATTAAATTTATAAAATCCATCTAAGGATCCATGCAATTCAAATAGATTGATCAAAGGGATTAAAAATTCTTACCAAGACAAATCAATATTGACAAGAATGTTTTAAAGAAAAGAGTGGTTAACTTCGATGACAGCCTAACTCAAGCTTTATGTGTTCAAAATCTAGTTTAGATGTTGTCTTGATGAACACCATCCTCTATAGGCATCCACATGAATGGAGTCCTAAAAACACGCATTAGTGTGCCAACACCTAAGTAAATTTATAGCTCTTCTTCTGTTTTAGGGTTTTATGAGTTTTCTACTTGCCAAAAACAAAGAACATATCTTTTTTTTATAATATAAACCCTAACATTTATATATATATATATATATATATATACATGTCCTTTGATATAGTTGATATATTATAAACTCTAATTTTAGAGTTTAAAAGTAAATAAATAACTTTTGTTTTAATCAAATTAAAACATATGCATTTATCATATATATATATATATCAACACAGAGAGTAAGTAGGAATTTTAACAAAGGTAAATTACTACTATATGATTCATTAAATCTAGACTGAATTACAATCAATGAATCTAGACAAAGTAAGCTTTAAGACTGTTTTAGGCTCGTTCTAAGTGCGCGACCCTATAGGTTCATGTGACATTGGCAATGAGCCTAGGGTAAAATACTAACAATCTCCTACTTACACTAGGCCTATATATTATAAGTGGCATCTAACAAGATATTATAATTATCCAAGTGACACAAAGGTCAATAATATGACTTAACCTAATATGAAATTAATATCATAATGCTTTTATCACGCAATATCTCGATTGAACATAAGTAATGGTTAATGTCATCCTTATATAGTTCAATCAAATCATTTCTCGATTTCTAAGTTAATTGATTAGAATGACATTAATGACATTTACTGATTCATTTCCATACGACCATGCAGTTTTCACCAGTTTAACTTATCAAGGGGCCTAGAGATATCATACTCATAATATAAGGGGCAAATTCCTTCTCAATCACTTATATTCCTCTACATAATTTACTCTATGTCTAACTACAATTTGTATGACTATCTTATTATAGATAATGTTGGGCTATATCAAAACATATAATTCCTTACATAGGAACTCATAGTGATTATGAAGTAAGAGGACTCAAGTAATACTATTGCATTGATAATTACTTATGACTTGTATCCATCCAGCATTCTCATAGTGGGTTGATCTAATATAATATGTCTCAAACATATATCTATGTGTTTGACTTAGTATCACATATTCATGTCCAAACATAATCATCAGTCAAACCATATACTTGTTTTCATTCATTATTATCCTAATAATAATGATCGACTAGGGACAATTTAGAATAGAATTTTTTTATCTCAGGATTTTATTATTAAATCACATACTTGATAGCCTTAAACATAATTAACTATTCACAGGATAAATTATCAAATTAAATAATTAATAAACAAATATTAAAAATAATAAAATGATGGTATGCCTCATATATATAAAATAAATATAACATAACATAAATAAAATTCATAAAATGCATAAATGACTATAATGGCTAAAGGTACATCACTAACAATCTTCCATGAGTATTAGATCCAATCTAAATAGTATCAAATACTCATTAACCTAGTATAATTCTTATGTTTTAACCATGGAAGAGGCTTAGTGAATGGATCAGCTATATTGTCATTAGTTGGTAATTTACATATCTTCACGTCTCATCTCTCAATAATTTCTTGAATAAGATGAAAACATCTGAGTATGTGTTTAGATCTCTGATGTAATCTAGGTTCTTTAGCTTGTGCTATAGCACTATTATTATCATAATACAAATCCATTGGGTTTGTAATGTTAGGAATAATACCTACTCCATTAATGAAATTCTTAATATAAAACGTTTCATTTGTTGCTTCAGAGGCAACAATGCACTCAACTTCTATAATATAATCAACAATGATGTTTTACTTTGAACTTTGCTAGCTCATTGTGCCTCCATTCAAACAAAATACAAAACCTGAGTGTGATAGAAAATCATCCTTATTAGATTAGAAGTTGGCATATGTATAACTATTTACAACTAGCTCACCTTCCTAACCTCCACACAGTAAGAATGCATCCTTAGTCCTTCCAAAGAATTTAAAGATATTTTTATCAGTATATGCTCTAGTGCCATTTCTTATAATATAAATGACATTGTACTTTAATCCCTACGACAATTAAATATTCATTTAAATAAAGTGTTTGTTTATTTGAGTATTTACCATTTAACATTATGTTAAAAGAGTTTATTATTAAGAGTTGATAATATGAGTGACAAATTCTTTTAGTACATATGCTATAAAATGTTCGTAGTCGTAGGATTAATATATGGGTAGTATTAATCTATAGACTATCACCTTTGTCTATTTTCCTTGATCGGTATGTGATATTGATAGTGGGAGGTAGTGAGTCTCATGCTATTTGATATGAGATATCAGAATAGGCATGTGGATACTCATGTGATTGGTGGATCAAATTGTGACGTAAGATAAGTGATTGCATGGAAATTCACTTTTGTCAACAATTACTGTCTTGGATATAATGGTGCATATGGTCTTTTAACCTGAGGCGACACGGTCATCCACATATAGCTGGTTAGAGTTTATTACGCTTACATACTTGTTCTAGCCATGTATGGGTATATGGTGTGTGCTGGCTCTAGTCGGTTATATGTAGGGATGAGTGATCAGCCAAGATGAAATTCATTACCTGGAGTGAATCGAGATAAGATCCTATGCTATCTAAGTTGTTCTCAATGAATAAGTACCTAGCTAGGTCAAACTTGACTTAACCGAAAAGTGTTTCGGTGCTAGAAAGTGTTTTTAGTAGAAGTTATGTTTTATCGAGAATTAAACTGAAGATGAGGTCATATGATTGAGACAATTAGAGTTTGACTGACCATGACTATAGTTGATGTCGGGATCTTGAAATGAAGGTATATTGAGTGCATGGTAATTATGTTCTATGGTTCTTGTGAATCTACGGATAGCATTCATTTCCAATTGGGTAGTCGTGATATCTATGCTAGGGGTCACTCACGACTTATGGAAACTAAATACGATTAATTGGGATTTTCACATTTAGCTTGGAAAGAGTTTCCAATAATATTAAGAGTTAATATTATTTATTTCCATTTCCATTTGGACTTGAACCTAGTAAGTCACACACATAAGAGTAGCACCGATAATGATAATAATTAATTTGATTATTAATTAAAATGTTTAATTAATTAATTAAATTAATTGAATTAGATTTTTGATTGTGTGGGGATCTAGCATATTCCAAAATCTAATTCAAAGGTTAGGACTATTAAATATTAATTTGGATTTAATTAAATATGTGATATTAAGTTTAAGGACCAAAATAATATTTGCCACCAATACTAGTTTGGATATGGACCATGAGATGAGCCATATAAATGTAGCTTAATGGATGATGGATGGGCTTAAATAATGAAGTGTATTAGTGAGAAGGGCTTTATTTAAGTGTTAAATAAAGCCCATAAGACTAATTAGTGGATGTTGTAGAGATGGGCCTATTTAAGAGTTAAATGAGCCCAAGCCTAAGCCCACTTACTAAAGGAGAGGCCACCTTAGCATGTGACATGGTGGCCACATAAGCATTACTTTACATGCAATGTGATTGCAAGGGTGACAACATGGATATGTGTCATAGGCATGCACCTTAAGTTAGTGGTCATTCTCTACATGCATGAGGTAGCTTATTTTACACTTAAAGTGAAAAGGTAAGCACATGCATGAGATTGCTTATCCTACACTCAAGCTTGAGTTAGTGGAGAATCTCTACACATGCAAATTAGTCTCTTATATACATACACTAAGTTAGTGGAGTTTCTCTACACACTTCAATTATCACTTACATTTGAGACACATTCAAATATTAAGAGAAAAAAAAGAGTTGAGTCTTCTTCTTATTATTATTATTCTTCTTATTATTCTTCTTATTCTTTCTTCTAAGTGTTGTGATTGTGTGAGTAAGAGATACAAGAATAGTATTTCTTCATAAGTCCATTGTCATCATCCCTTGTACAAGATTTGTGCAGGTGAAGCCTATATCATTCCAAAGGAAACAAGAAGTACTACATCATCCAAGCAAGGAGAGGAGCTCAAGCATGCTTTCAGGTTACCACAAAAGAGGAGCTTGCGGGTAGAGATTCTTTAAAACCTTGGAGTCATTCCAATGCCACTTGTGTGTTTCAAGCTAAAGGCTTCACACTTGGGGAGCTAGGAGCTTATAGATTTGCAACAACCATTTCCTAAAGCCTATTGAGTGTGCTACCGATATTCGAAGTTTGTAAGAGTTATTAAACTCTAGATGTAGGTCTCTTGCCATGCTTTATGTTTTGGTTATTTTTTGAATCTTTGATTTTTGTTGTCTATTAAGCATGCAAGCAAATTAGTTGTGTAAATTAAATGTGTTGTGATCTTGGTAGTTTTTAGAATTCTTGCCTTTCATGCAAGGATTACACACTAGGAAATTTTTTTGAAATTTATCCTAATCGGTTTTGTGTTCACACCACACTTCTGTTATATTTCGGTGTGTGTAATTGATTCCTTCAAGTGATATTAGAGCCAAAATCACAAAATTTACATGCTAAATGTTAAAATAATTACAAGGGTTGTGATTATGCTTGTTGTTAGTTGTAAGAGTTGTGACTAAAGATGTTTAAAATGTAAAAACATTGTTCATGGTACTATTTAAAAACACTGTTCACGGTACTTTTTAAAAAATATTGTTCATGAACTGTTTCGGTACTGTTCATAGTTTTGCATAGACGACTATTTTTTTTCTTCTTGTTTGTTTGACTTTGCAAATACATTATAATATGCAAGAGTTGTATTTTATTAAATATTTGCTTGTCATACATGCAAGGAATGATCATGGAATTAGTTTACATCCTTTGGTTTGTAGTAATAATTAATTTTATTATTATTTTTAAGTATGTAATTTAATGTTAATTACATAGATTTAGGATGTAAATTTTTGCCTTTGTATGCCAAGGATTGAATGTAAATCACAAGATTTGTGACTTGGGCTTGAAGTGTTCAAGATGGTGGCCCATTCAACCCTTTGGTGGCATGGATCAATGTCCATGGAGATGGTGACAAAGGAGTTCATGATTTAAAGGCTTTTCTTGGGCTAGGCCCATTTTTAATTTATTCTAAGAGTTAGAATAAGCTTAGGAAAGGCCCATGAACACTCCTTATTTGTGCATCCATTTTGCATGTTCTATGTATATATGTGATATATATGTTGTAACATGCTATATGCATATGTGATATGTATATATGAATAGATGACATTCCATATATGTATAAGATATATACAATTGAAATTGACTAATGTGTAAAGTGAGGCCTTAACAATTATGGACCCAAAAATCTTCCAAATGAAATTTAGGTCTAGGCTCTCCATTGAAGCAATAGCTTATATGGTTTTGGGCTTGTGTATATTGGCTATGGACATATAGGGGTGTACATTGGGCCCAAGAAATTTATGTAGTGTTATTGTTAAGCATGAGACGTTGTGGGTGTATGGATACACTATAGGCCAAGAATGGCAAATAAGAGTACCTGAGGTTTATAGTGTTCAAATCCATACATCACACTAATCCAATGGTATGGACCTAACTAATGCCAAAAGCTAAGAACAACAATAAATACCTGAGGCCCATAACATCAGGAGCCCGTTTGATGGAACCTTACATGAGATATGATGGACAAGAGTTATCCAGTTAATGAGAACTATTATTCCAAGAATGGCAATGTGTACCTAAGGAATATTAGTGGCCCATTAAGAACTCCATCACCCACTAGAAATCCATCCAACAAGGGATTTTCGTTTCCTACTTTGGAAGTGTAGGATTCACCAAGTTAGTGGGAGACCATTATGATTAAAGACCAAATCTAATGGTAAAATAAACAATGTCATATAACTAATTAATCTTGTTACCTTTGCAAAAATATGATAATATGAGACCATCAAACCCATTTGCAATCATACTCGACCAATATAGGCTCATAGGCCTTAATTTTATAGATTGGCTAAGGAACCTAAAAGTTATTTTAGCTTTTGAGAAAATACTTTATGTATTAGAACAAAGCCCACCCGGACCACTTCCCAAAAATGCTTCCCAAGAGGAGCAAATCACTTTTGATAAATAGAAGGATGATGATATACAAGCACGTTGCATTATATGGGCTTCCATGAGCACCGAAATCCATTAGCAACATGAGAAGTACACAAGTGCAAAGGAAATCCTACTTCACCTTCAAGAGTTGTTTAGTAAACAAAGTAGGACTGCTAGATATGAGATATTTAAGTGGCTCTTCTATGCTAAGATGAAGGAGGGAGAGGATGTGGGAGCCCATGTGAACTCTATGATTAGATTAATGGAGGAGCTAGCGAGTCTAGAATTCATAATGGACTTCCACCTCTAAGTGGATTTGATCCTTCAATCCCTTCCCGAATCTTTTGGGTAAACCATTGCCAACTTCCATATGAACAAAATAGAGTGCACTCTTGCGGAGCTTTTGAACATGCTCGTGACAGCCCAAAACGCTATCCAAGGGAGCAAAGGGAAGGAGGTTACACTTATTGTCACTTTTAGTGGGACTAAAAAGAAAGGCAATAAGAAAAATAAAGGCAAGAAAAGTGTTGTCAAACCCACGGGTGGCATAGCCAAGAATAAGGGCAAGGCCATTGTGAGGGAAGAGCAAGGCAAAGGAAAGTGTTTCCACTACGAAGGTGAAGGACATTGGAAGAGGAATTGTTTAAAGTTCCTTGAGTCTCACAAGACAAAGGGAAAGGGCAAGCAAGGAGAAGGTGAGACTTTCACTAATTTATTTGCTTCTAAATGTTCTAAGAGCTCATCTAATGCATGGGTTTTGGATACCGGTACAAGTTCTCACATTTGTTCATCCTTATAGGATCTAGTAAATGAGAGGAGGTTGAGGCCCAATGAAGTGACCTTAAGACTTGGAAATGGAGCAAGTGTTGTGGCCAAGGTTATAGGGTCCACTTTAATTGATTTATATAATCATGTTTTGTTATTGCAAGATGTATTGCATGTACCTAATGCCTATAAGAACATTGTCTCTATTTCTAGTTTAACTAGAAAGGGTTATGAATTGCTATTTGATTGAGATGTATGCAAGATTCATTTTGGAAATGAATTGGTTAGCATGGGTTATTTAATACATGGTTTATATTATGTTGATAATATGTCCAATAATAATAAGCCTTAAACTAATGTGAGTGATGTGAATGCAATGCTAATTGAAAATGCCTCTAACTTAAAATATCTATGGCACTTGAGATTATGTTATATTGCGGAGGATAGGATCACTAAGTTAGAAAAGATGACAATCTTGAGCAATCTCGAATCCGCATCCAATCCAACTTGTGAGGCTTGTCTTCAAGGCAAGATGACTAGATCACCATTTGTTGGGCAAATGGCAAGAGCTAATGATGTATTAGAGATCATACATAATGATGTATGTGGACCATTAGGTAAAATGGCTAAAGGTGGTTTTTACTACTTTATAACCTTTATAAATGATCTATTGAGGTATGGGCACTTGTTTCTTATGAAGAACAAGAGTGAATCCTTTGAAAAGTTTAAGGAGTTCAAGGCCCAAGTAGAGAACCAAACTAGGAAAAGTATTAAAACTCTAAGATTAGATCGAGGAGGTGAATACTTAAGTATCGAGTTCATTGAGTTCCTTAAGGAACATGACATTACATCATAACTCACATCACCTGGAACACCTCAATTAAATGGTGTGTCTGAGAGGTAAAATTGTACTTTATTGGATATGGTACATTCTATGATGAGCTACATTGATCTTCCTATATAACTTTGGGTTTTTGCACTCTAAACAGCCTCCTACATCCTTAATCGAGTTCCATCCAAGTTTGTTTCTACCATACCATATGAGATATGGCATGGTAAGGCACCCAGTCTTAAACACGTTAAGATTTGAAGGTGCCCACCCTTAATTTAAAAGCTAAAATCGGACAAGTTAGATGCAAAGTCGATTAAAGGAAGGTTTGTTAGATATCCTAAAGATAGTTTAGGGTATTGCTTTTATCTTCCTATTGAACAAGTTATTGTTGTAAACAAAGATGCTATTTTCCTTGAGAAAGAGTTTCTTAAGGAAGGTGGCAAAGGAAGGAAGATAATATTAGATGAGAAGTCATCTAAGGAAGCCTAACAAATTAATCAAATTGATATTGATCAACCCGAAGAGCCTATTCCAGTTGAGAATGTCATCACACCGACTCCTAAAAAGTCTAGTAGGGTATCTCGTCCTCCGGAGAGATACGACTTTCTTCATGATGTGCAAGAGTGGCATGTTTATGAAGAGTGCATTCATGTTGATGATCCTATTGTATATAAAGAAG